>KV417502.1:507515-547210 GCA_001630335.1 Athelia psychrophila | reverse complement strand
TGAAATGGTGTCCATCGCACTTCCTTAGGCTGGATCGGGCCGATTACCTCCTCCACCCAGAAGCGCGCCATGAATGCCTTAGATTGAATGCCATACCGGACATAACGGGAATGAAATACGGCGCGTGTAAGGCCCTCGGGCGTCTGTGAACATGAGGCAGTAGCTTTATATTCCACAACCACGATCCACCATGTCTTCAATCCTCACCTCTGCTCCACCCAGCCCTTCTCTCGTGCCCTTAGGAAGCTCGCGTGCTGCGTCAACCCTTGTCTCGAACGCGCTCGAGCTGCCCGCGACTTCAGGCAACATTGGACTGGCAGCTAATTATAAAGGGACAAGGCATTCGCAATACTACTTTAAAGATGGGAATGTGGTCTTCCTGGTGGGTCAATGTCCCGTCACCCCTGCATATGTATCCTTAAACGCATCCTGTCAACAGATTGACGACGTGCTCTACAATGTCCACCGCTACTTCTTCGAGCGCGACTCCGCCCACTTCCGTTCCGTCCTGGAAAGCGTCCAAGGAGCCGATGAACAGAATCCAATTGTATTGCTAGATGTCCGCAGCACCGACTTCGACGAGTTTCTCGCCATTCTTTATCCCACGTAAGCGCATCCCTCCATGCGGTCGTTGTGTGTACTAAACGCTCCAATGTAAATCAGCGACTTCCGCCGCCCGACGGAAAAGACCACGACCCAATGGACCTCGATCCTCCACCTCGCAGCACAGTGGGGCTTCGAAAGCATCCAGCTTCTCGCCATTGATAAACTCGCCGCAACCGCCATTCCCGTCGATAAGATTGTCCTCGGACGCCGGTACGGCATTTCGGACTGGCTCCATGCAGCGTATGAGGCGATCTGCACGCACCCCGATCCTTTGACTGTCGAAGAGGGGATGAAGTTGGGCGTAGAGGATATCATCAGGATCTCGGCTGCGAGGCAGGTAAATGGGTGCGCCGAGGCCCGCTACGAGGTCAAGCATCTCTCGGACGATCTAGGAGATATCTTCAAGTTGGAAAAGCCTGTTGAAGAAGTGGGCGTTAGCTCCGTTGATGTTGAAGAAAGTGCTATCAAGATCCTGGAGGACCAGGTCACGACAGTGCAAGCGGAATTCGCAGCTCTCCCAACCCCTGCCCAAACTTGTTGCATGGATCACAGCCATAATTCATATAGCTGGCATGATAGTTCCTTGTGCGCTACCTGTCATGTATCGAAAGAATCAGACGAGCGGCGACTTAAGCGGGAGGATAAAGAAGATAAAGAAAGGTGTCTCAAAGATCTTAAAGAGCAGCGCGATGAAAAGCAGCGGGACCTGGTCGAAAAGCAAGAGCGGATGTCACTCTTCCGGTAGCCACCTTCGAGTGTGAGACCTACTCTCGAGTGCTACCACTACAATGTCGCCCTTCTTTTTCCTTCTTTGACCATTCTACATGCACTGTAAGTATGTCACCAAATATTCCGTCCTGAAATGTGACGTGTAGTCTGTTGGACTCTGCTTAATTTTATTGGTTTTTCATTTGAACCCGCAACCGGCCGCGGGTCGCCCTGATTCTGAACGCCTAGTCCACGCGCAAGTGGTGGGCCATCAGCGGAAAGGCGGATTGTCTGCCAGGCTTGGTAAAGGGTTTACATAGATAATAAAATCCGGAAGACCTGGAATGCCTTTACAAGACGTTATAAATATTGGTACATCGTGAACATATAGAATATTGGTTACTTTGTTAGACGGTCACAGGTTTGTGAGTGACTGCAAAGCCACATTCCGTTATAAACCTCGGAGGTCGTGATAAAAGGAATAACCATTATGTACGGTACGTTTCAAGTGTGCATATAAATCGAGGTCATATTGTAAAGATCGGAGGTGCCGATGATAGCAGGCAAGTTTATGGGGAGATGGAGGAAATTGCTGCATTGCGTGAATTTGTACGTGCACTATACATTTGACGATGAATTATATAGCGAGAGTGATGTTGATAACCACTTCGGCGACGACAAGGGAGGAGTATTCCTCCGGCTGTAGAAGTCTAGTTGAGGGTCCGTGCGTCAAGGTACTTGTGTGCGAGAGCGAGCGCGTCTGTCCTCATTCTCTTCTTGGGTAAAGCGGGTATCCATCAAACCCAGAGGTGGTTGAGGGATCCAGAATCAGTATGGTGTTGAAGGACATCCACAGACTACAGTTGTTCTTGGTATGATATCATGTGAACATCAACAAGGCTTGCAGACCATAAGACGTGCATTTGGCATATAGGCGAAGACATATGTGCCAGACATTTCAAAGGTATTTCAGGCGAGGTGTCTTCGCCGCTTTAAAGAAGCGAGAGCTAGATAACACAAGTGCTGTGTGGGCTGAAAGAACGGGCTGAGGCCTCGTCTGATGTCTCGTGGACACCCAGCAGCCGTTCTTAATGCGGTGCATGAAGAACTAAGCTGGAGATGCAGGGATGTCAGTGTACAGGCAGGTTATGGACGAACTACCCCTGTGCGGGGATGTGGTCTTAACGGCGCGTGTCGGTGAAGAACTCGAAGGTCGTCTTGTGTCGGGCTATGATCGAGATGATGACTGAGGCCAGATACATGAGAAGACAGTAAAGCGCAAGCAGAGAAGTGGCAGAAGGGAACAAAGAATGGCCAGATCCCACAGAATCGCATTGAAAAACGGATTTGCGCGTGGCCGATGAGCTTGAGCAAGATTCCAGCAGATATATAAAGCTTATGCTTAAGCCAAAGCTTAAGCAGTGGAAGGAAGACGAAAAGTTGGCGGGAGTTGGCGACGCGCCGTGTACATAACGATCGGACCGATTTGCCGACGTACCGTTTCCGCAATCACTGCGCCTTCCGAACGCACAAGTAACTGCACATTATAACCTTTCCTCCACATCTTGCTGTGAATCACCATCTCACTCCCGCTATCCAGCAGCTGGCCCGACTCGGAGAACGTGCTACAGCCATGCCATGTATGCCCATTGCCTTCGATTGCATGCTTTGCTGGACATAACGGGAGATAAATACGGCTCATTCGTATACTTGGGCGCTCAACCGTGCACGAGGCAGTAGCTTTATCTTCCACAACCACGATTCACTATGTCCTCGATCCTCACCTCTGCTCCACCCAGCCCTTCTCTCGTATCCTTAGGAAGCTCGCGTGACGCGTCAACGCTCGAGCTGCCCGCGGTTCAAGGCGACATTGATCTGGGAGCTAAAGCGACAAGGCATTCGCAGTATTACTTCAAAGATGGGAACACTGTCTTCTTGGTGAGTTGGTGCTCCGATTGCTCTTGCAAATTCCATCCCTAAACGCATCCGGTGAACAGATTGAAGACGTGCTCTACAATGTCCATCGCTACTTCTTCGAACGCGACTCCGCCCACTTCCGCTCCATTCTAGAAAGCGGCCAAGGGGCCGACGAAGAGAACCCAGCTGTACTGCCAGATGTCAGCTGCAGCGATTTTGACGAGTTTCTCGCTATTCTTTATCCTACGTAGGCGCACACCTCCATCTGATTGACTCTGCATACTGAACACTCCAATACCGAACAGCGACTTCCGCCGCCCGACAGTAAAGACCACGATCCAATGGACCTCGATCCTCCACCTCGCAGCAAAGTGGGGTTTCGAGAGCATCCAGCTCCTCGCCATCGACAGTCTCACCGCAACCGCCATCCCCGTCGATAAGATCGTCCTTGGACGCCGGTACGGCATTTCGGACTGGCTGCCCGGAGCTTATGGGGCAGTGTGCACACGGGCCGATCCTTTAACTGTCGAAGAGGGCATGAAGTTGGGCTTGGAGGATATCATCAGGATCTCGGCTGCGAGGCAAGTATACGGGTGCGCCACGGCCCGCTACGACACCAAGCATCTTTCAGGAGATCTAGGAGATATCTTCGGATTGGAAAAGCCTGTTGAAGAAGCGAGCATCGGATCCGCTGATATTGAAGAGAGTGCTATTGATATCCTAGAGGACCAAGTCGCGACAGTGCAAGCGGAATTCGCGGCTTTCCCAACCCCTACCCAAAGTCCTTGCGCAAAATTTTCTTACTGTAACTCGACTTGCGCCTACCAGGGTTATCACCTCGCTAGCTCCTGCCCTGGCTGTCGAGCACCAAAAGAATCAGAATCAGACGAGCGGCGACTCAAGCGGGAGGATAAAGAAGATAAAGAAAGGCGTCTCAAAGATTTCAAAGAGAAGCGCGATGAAAAGCAGCGGGACCTGGTCGAAAAGCAAGAGCGGATGGCACTCTTCCGAGTGCTACCACTGTAATGTTGCCCTTATTTTACCTTCTTTGGTCATTCTACATGCAGTGTATCGTCACCAAATCTTCAGCACATACAGTACCCGGTAGATTGAAATGGGAAGTAGTGGGACGAACCGTGCATGTCATATTAATCCTTAATCTTATTGGTTTTTGAAATCAATATCGACTTGGCAGCCGACCCCGGGTTGATGTGAAGATTGAACGTTATTGAACGCCCAGTGAACGTCCGACAGTCCATTCATGCAAGTGGTACTTCCTGACTCCACCGGTGCTTCCGCAATCGCCGTCACCTTCCGAATTCCAAGCACGCACGCACTGCACATTCTAATCTTCCGTCCACATCTTACTGCCTGCATTCTTCAGAATATTACCCCAATGGCTTTGCAATTGAACGTACTGGTGGTCGGTTTGATTTTGCTGTGAACAGCTGTGAACGCCGATCGCGACTGAACGTTGACTTACTGAACCCCTGAGTGCATGTAAGTGTTAATGGCGCTTCGGCAATCACCGTCGCCGTCCGCCGAGCAAGCACTGCGCAGTGCACATTCTCTCCTTGTTCACTTCTCCCCATCTTGCTGTGAATCTCCTGCATTCTTCAGATACCAGTAGCAGCAAATGTCGGTTCGCTGGACCCTATCGCTGTTGAAACGTTAAAACTTGACACGGACATGCCACGCTGTCCCTGTCCCTGCCCAATTGAAAGTGAAGTCGGCTGAAGTCGGCTGAAGTCGGCCAACTTCAAAGATGATTGAACAACGTTATGTACAGTGCGGATCTGCGTATCATGTGTCTTTCGATAGGAACTGGTTACAATCCACTCGATCGGAATGCGTTCCTTGGCGATACTTCTATCATCTGAATCACGTCCTCGCGGCACGGCGTTTGTCTAGATACTTACATCGTCTTGGGGCCCGAGTGCTGAGTGCTGAGCGCTGAGCGTCGAGCCTTCACAACATGACGGGCGGAATTCTTCGCCGCCTTTGTATGCGGCTCCCACATATGCTGTATGGAGGCTTATTTGTTTTCCCCGCTACGCGATGGCTAGGCTTTAAAGGGGGGCTTCTATCGGCAAGATTCAGAGATAAGACCTGATCTGATATCACCGTATTGTTCTTCCGCCGTCCGGTGATATCTTGATGTCAGGGTGCGGGGTGACAAGCCATTAACGTAGGATCAGGTTAACCATATGCATTCAGTCCACATCATATACATATACGATATAATCAGCGCGACTGAGCTCGACTTATCTCTTTCCAAATCGACCCGGTGAACTAGTCGTACTTCCCGACCTTGGATTGCAAGACCATCATGGAGCCCGATACAGCGGAGATATACAATGGCGGAATCAAGGATTCCGCACACGCCTTGGACGCTGAGAAGTCGTCTACCGGGGAGCACTTTGCGGTGACTGCAGACAGTAAGCACCATTTTGACGCCGCCGACTTGGATCGCGTGCAGAGGAGATTGAAACAGAGACATGTGCAGATGTGAGATTTCGCTCCTTTCTCGTTGTTCTGGAACTGATCGTGTGTTTGACGACGATAGGATTGCTGTACGTAGCACCTACAGAGGCTTCTGGATATCTACTGAAACAACTGGCTATGTAGATTGCCGGGACGTTGGGAACTGGTTTGTTTCTTGGATCCGGTAAAGCTTTGTCCGGAGCAGGTCCAGTAGGTGCATTGATTGCCTACGGCCTTGTCGGGACCGTGGCATATGCATCATTGTGTTCAGTCGGAGAAATGACCTCTCACGCGCCCATTTCTGGCACGTTCCCGCACTTTGCCTCACGCTGGGTGGACCCTGCTTTTGGATTTGCTGTGGGCTGGGTAAGTCATCAATTAAGCAGCGTTTACACCTGGCACTACCTAACGGTGATGTCTTCAAGAATTATTTCTACTCCAACGCGTATGCAGGTCTCCAGTTCTTGGACAGGCTGTCAGCTCACAAAACAATATTCCTCGCAGCATCAGTGCCCCTGTTGAAATATCTGCTGCCCAACTCGTTATCACCTACTGGGATGATAACCCAGCGCATGTTCCCATCTACATTGCTGTTATGTGCGTCGGTGTGTGTCTTGTCAACGTATTCGGCGTGCAGTAAGTTCTTCTTTACCACGCTGAAATCGCTTGTGGTTACTCAACATCATTCAGATGGTTCGGAGAATGTACGTTCAAGTCCTATGTCACTGAATCCCCGAAGAATTGTCCTCATTTTGTTGCAGCAGAATTTGTTTTCTCGATTATCAAGTGTATGATTTTTTATATTTCCCCGGAGATCTGCCCTGAAATTGCGCTCAGTACTGCTAATAACGGGGTTGATTCTGGTCGGGCTTATCATCGACCTCGGAGGTGGACCCGATCATGACCGTCGCGGCTTCAGGTACTGGAAGAACCCTGGACCGTTTGCGGGGTCTCTCTTGGAGCCAACGCATATCGGCCTTGACAGGTTCCTTGGCATCCTCTCAGTCCTCGTCAACGCAGCTTTCTCTTTCCAAGGAATGGAGCTTGTGGCCATCGCTGCATCGGAGACTGAGAGCCCCCGGCGCAACATCGCCAAGGCTGTCCGCCGAGTCTTTTATCGCATTTGCTTGTTCTACATGCTTGGGATATTCATCACCGGACTGCTTGTACCATACAATGATCCAAGTCTGCTTCACAGTACAGGGAACGCTGCTCAATCGCCGTATGTTATTGCGATGACCCGAGCAGGTATCAAAGGTGAGCATGGAATACTCGCGCATATACTGCCATGCTGATGCAGCGAATACATACAGTTCTGCCATCTATTGTCAATGCTGCCATCTTCACGTCCGCCTTTTCGGCTGGCAACAGCTTCTTGTTTTGTGCTTCCCGTATCTTATATGGCCTGGCTCTTCGCGGCCAAGCACCAACATTCTTGACGTATTGCACAAAAGCAGGTTTACCTTTGGCAGCCGTCGGAGTCACCTGTGCTTTCACAGTATTTTCTTTCATGACTGTATCCAATGGCGGAGAAACCGTATTCAAGTAGGTAGCTTGCACTTGCACTCCGCGAATATACTGCTAAAGAACATTTCAGTTGGTTTGTCAGTCTTTCGACGGTGGCTGGTTTCTTCTCTTGGTTCGCCATGAATTACACATATGTTCGCTTCGGTACGATCTATCATTCTGCGTTTATGCATTTTAATGAATGCCACTTTCTCAGCAAAGGGCATGAAGATACAAGGCTTTGACCGCCGAAAATTGGTCTATTACAGCTCCTTGCAGCCGTACCTGGCATACTGGGGCATGTTCTGGACCGCTCTTTTCATAGTCATCAACGGCTTTGAAGTCTTCTGGAATTTTACTGCCTCGGGCTTTCTCACGTCTTGTCAGTGGATTTTGAGTGCCTGGGTCCGAGGCACGGATGATAACTGATCAATCGCGAACAATACAGATATCAACATCCCCCTCTTTTTCTTCTCGTGGCTTGGTTGGAAGATTATCAAACGCACAAAGGTGTGGAAATATGAGGATATGGACTTTGTGACCGGCATTCCGTCGCTTGAGGAGACGGAATTGCTAGAGGTCCCTCCCGTAACAATTTTGCAGAAGATTGCCGCGGTCTTGTTCTAATTAGTGTCACTGTCAATGATGGGGAACGCGCTCACATCGATGGCTGCACGTGATGGGCACGAGGACGCGTGAAAACAAGCAAACGCGGCCATCAACGGCGAGTGTTGGTCTGCGGTGAGCCCTGATGAGTCCTGTGCGGCCACCTTATCACCTTTGTCCTATCAGACTTCAGCGTCACTGCCGTCTGACCGGGATGGATTGCGACATACCCGGCCAAACTTCAGCCCCACTGCCGTCTGATCCGGGAGACCATACCCGGTATCGCGTCAGGCTCGCTGACTCGCCAGAAACTCGGGCAAACTGCAGCTGCCAACTGCTAGGTACAGTTTACTTCAAACCGTCAGCGGCGAACAGTTGTTGAATCTCAAAAGGGAAGTCAAAGTTCCTCGGTACAAGTAAGCCGAAGTTCTAGTTTCGAACTCACACCGCATTCAAGCTTGATTGATGCAGTATCAACGACTCTGAGCGCTCGAATTCTTTAATCTCCTCGGACGCGAGGATCCTCGCTTCCCGGAGCGCCTGGTGGAACTCTGGTGGTTTTTCACTGCCTAAATTGGTGCTATATACACTCTAACTTGATGGTGTATTCAGGCATTAGGCACCCGATCGAAATGAAGGGCCCATCAGCTGGTTTGTACATTCCGGACTGTCTCAGAGCAAGCAATTTGATCCAAAGTATGATCCACGCCGGACACTGCCGCACAGTGGCGTGCCGTGTACGGTACCTGTGCGAGCCTAGTACTTAATTGCGGCCATTTCTTATCAGTGGTCTACCCTTAAATCCCACCCCCAGCTCGCACCCATGGCAGACTCGTCTCACAGCGACGAGAAGCTCGACGAGGACCTCGAGAAGAAGGGAGACTATCAGCAGGAGGTTTATGCTGTTACTGCAGATGCCAGCTTCAAGTATGACAGCAGCCAGGACCGGCTGCAAAGGCGCCTAAAGCAACGCCATGTCCAAATGTCAGTGCTTATCCCCTTCTGGTATAATGTAATGCTTGCTAAATGTTGTCAATCTTAGGATTGGTGTGAGTGATTTGTTCTCCTGGTCAGAAGCCACCCATACTAATTCCCGTCGGACGTATAGATAGCAGGAACGATCGGTACGCCCGGTTGCACTCAGCTGTATGCCCTGACCTCAGCTTAAACCATTATATTTATAGGTACTGGTCTCTTCCTTGGCACGGGCAGGGCGCTTTCCGAGGGTGGGCCAGTGGGGGCTCTCATTGCCTATGCCTTTGTCGGCACAGTCGCGTATGCGTGAGTAACCTACCTATCCTTACCATATGATCTTCTAATATCAGCAGTTCTCTCTGCGCTGTGGGAGAGATGACCTGTTTTGCCCCGGTTTCTGGCACATTTCCTCACTACGCCGCCAGATGGGTGGATCCGGCCTTTGGTTTTGCAATTGGATGGGTATGTTATAGTTATCTTTCCGATCTGGTCACATGCTTATTGCCGCTTAGAACTACTTTTATGCTGCGGTGTGAGTACAGCATGATTATGTGGCGCGTTTCTGTGCATTCATGATCTCGTCCTACAGTGTTGGCATACCTGTCGAAATAGTGGCTGCACAACTATTGACCACCTACTGGGATAAGGACCTCTCTCATGCTCCAATATATATCGGTGTGGTCTGCGTAGCGCTGGTGTCCATCAATCTTTTCGGCGTTAGGTATGTCCAAAGCTCAAACTGCGTTTCTTCACCGAAATCTGACAGTCTTTTTCCCAATCGCAGATTCTTCGGCGAATGTTAGTTTCTCAACAGGGCTCACAGCTAATTTGATGCTCACCCTTCTTCATCAGCTGAATTCGTGTTCTCGTTGATCAAGAGTGAGCTTTCTATCTCACCATATCATACTGTCATATTCACATTAAATTTTATTTTAGTCGCCATGGTTATTGGTTTGATCATTACGGGTCTTGTCATTGACCTGGGTGGCGCCCCCGACCACAAACGGCGCGGCTTTCAATATTGGAAGAACCCAGGGCCCTTTCATGGGATTGGGCTGGAACCGACCCGCCCACACCTGGATCAGTTCCTTGGTGTAGTCGGCGTACTTGTCCAAGCTGCTTACTCTTACCAAGGAATGGAGATGGTTGTAGTCGCAGGGTCCGAGACGCAGAGCCCGCGCCGTAACATTGGGAAGGCTGTGCGCCGAGTCTTCTGGAGAATTTTGATATTCTACATGCTCAGCGTCTTCGTTGTGACTCTGATCGTTCCCTCGAATGACCGCCTGCTTCTCCGCGCTACTGGAAACGCGGCAGAGTCACCCTATGTCATTGCAATGACGACGGCTGGCATTAAAGGTAAAAACTCAATCATTTTGATGGCATGTTCAACGTTGAAATTAATATTGTTATTTCTAGTGCTTCCATCGATAATCAACGCTGGTATCTTGACTTCTGCCTTCTCAGCTGCGAGTAGTGGCTTGTTCTGTGGGTCGCGAGTCCTATATGGATTGTCATTGCGAGGCCAAGCCCCTAAGTTCCTCATGTATTGCACGTCATCTGGCTTGCCGCTGGCAGCTCTCATCGCGACCTCTTTGCCGGTGTGCCTTTCCTTCATGACGGTGTCCGCAGGAGGGGCCACGGTGTTCAAGTAAGTCGGACTAACCACGTTCGTAGAGTTAGACTAATTCCTTGTGATAGTTGGTTCGTCAGTCTATCCACGGTGTCAGGCTTCATGGGATGGGCTGCCGTGAACCTGACCTACATTCGGTTCTGTGAGTTTGATTCCCGTAGGCTGCTGTTATACGATCTGACCTGCTCGTGGAACAGACCGGGGCCTGCGCCACCAAGGCATTGATCGCTCCAAGTTCATTTACACCAGTCCTTTCCAACCGTATCTCTCATACTGGGGTCTCTTCTGGACGGTCATTTTCATTTTGATCAATGGCTTCTATATCTTCTGGGAGTTCAATGCGTCAGACTTCCTCACATGCTGTAAGTGTCTTCCAAAGCCCCGGTAGATTCGTCACTCATTAATTTGAATCCAGACATCAACATCCCCTTCTTCCTCATCCTTTACGTCGGCTACAAGGTCTTCAAGAAGACGAAGATATGGAGTGTAGACAAGATGGATTTCGTGACGGGGATCCCGTCTATAGAGGAGACCGAAACACCCCCTGTGGTGCCCACCACCGTGTGGGGAAAAATTTTGGAGAAATTGTTTTAATATTTTAGGGCAATTTTAGGGTATCTGCTGTGGGATATTTTGGGGTCAAGTATTGTAATGACTGTTTTTCTTTTTGAACCGTTGTATTTACTCCCAATTGCATGACACAACGACACCGGCCGCAGCGGCTTGTGGCGGCGATGGACTTTTATGATTTAGGGACATTCAAAATCGCATTCAAGCATGCTTAGTTACTCGACTTCAAAAGCATCAGAATTCGAGGCAGAGATTTTTCAGTGTCACATTCTCATGTTTGTAGAGTTGGAATAGTTACCCCCCTCATACTCACATATGTAGTGCTGTCTTGCGCTGTCTTGAATGAATTAAGTAATGACACTTTGCATAACTGCATATTACGGTCACGTTTTGCGGATTCTGTACATGTTACGATCGCAAAACGTTTGGCCAAGTTCACGGAGCTTACCGTCAACACCAGCACCACCACACTTGCCTGAATCTTGATGAGGCTTGGGCCTTGCTTGGGCCCTTTCTATGAAAGCGTTTCTATCGCGCTCCATCGGGCTGGATCGTGCCGATTACGTCTCCTTCTACCCAGCAGCTAGTCTGAGAACGTGCAACCACGCAATGGATGCCTTAAGATGCATGCCATACTGGACATAACGGGAATGGAATACGGATCATCCAAGGCCCTTAAGCGTCTGGGAACACGAGGCAATAGCTGTATCTTCACGACCACGATCCACCACGTCTTCAATCCTCACCTCTGCTCCGCCCAGCCCCTCTCTCATGTCCTCCGGAAGCTCTCGTGCCTCGTCGCCGTTCGACTCAAACGAAATTGAGCAGCCAAGGCATTCGAAATACTATTTCAAAGATGGGAATGTGGTCTTCTTGGTGAGTTGATGTCGCCATTGAACCCGCAGATTCCATCCTTACACGCTGGCATCTGGTCAATAGATTGAGAAGGTGCTCTACAATGTCCATCGCTACTTCTTTGAGCGCGACTCCGCCCACTTCCATTCAATTCTGGAAAACGTCCAAGGAGCCGACGAACAGAACCCAATTGTATTGCCAGGTGTCCGCAGTGCCGACTTCGATGAGTTTCTCGCCATCCTTTATCCCACGTAAGGGCACGCCTCCATCGGGCTTATGTGTATACTAAACACTCCAATATCGAACAGCGACTTCCGCCGCCCTACAGAGAAGACCACAGCACAATGGACGTCAATCCTCCACCTCGCAGCAGAGTGGGGCTTCGAGAGCATCCAGCTCCTCGCCATCGATAAACTCACCGCAACAGCCATCCCCGTCGATAAGATCGTCCTCGGACGCCGGTACGGCATCTCAGACTGGCTTCCCGGTGCTTACGAGGCGGTCTGCAAGCGCGCCGATTCTTTGACTGTGGAAGAGGGCATGAAGTTGGGCGTGGAGGATATCATCAGGATCTCGGCTGTGAGGCAGGTATATGGGTGCGCCAAGGCCCGATACGAGACCAAGCATCTCTCGAAAGATCTAGGAGATATCTTCGGGTTGGAAAAGCCTCTTGAACAAGTGAGCGTCGGGTCCACTGATGTTGAACAGAGTGCTATCAAGATCCTGGAGAACCAGGTCGTGATAGTGCAAGCGGAATTCGCGGCCTTCCCAACCCCCGCCCGAAACCCTTGCCAATGGATTCCTCAGGAAAACCCTAATGCGACTTGCGCTAGCCGGGGTTTTGACCCAGTTGTAGGCCGTACCTGCGCTTCCTGTCTAACACGAAGAGGGTCAAACGAGTGGCGACTCAAGCGGGAGGATAAAGAAAACAAAGAAAGGCGCCTCAAAGATCTCAAAGAGAAGCGCAATGTGAAGCAGCGGGACCAAGTCGAAAAACAAGAGCGGTTGTCACTCTTCCGATAGTCGCGTTGGGGTGTTGGACCTATTCTCGAGTACTACTACTGTAATTTTGCCCTTCTATTGCCTCCCTTGACCATTATGCATACACTGTAAGAGTTAACTTAACCCACAAGAATATGCACATTGTCGATTGCTATTTGCCTATTTGTGATAGTTCGCCCGCCGCTCGGCGCTCTCGTGAATCTCTTGGACTTGTGTATCATGTGTTATCATACATATTTTCTCTGCTGCATATTTTGACTACCTAAAATTGGCCCAACATGTCACTCATTTGTGAAAGCTATGCGCTCCATTTGGCACCGTAACCATCTCGTACGCTCGGATGTTTCGCAATACACTACTACGCTGTGCGCACAAGCTCTGATACTAAAATTACGCTGGATCACGGTAATTGCTGCTTTCTCAAGCCACCAGATGCTGTGATCTCAGAACGAACGACCTGCGCCATGAATGCATTGGATTGCATGCTACGCTGGACATAGCGGGAATGGAATACCGCCCATACGTATACGGGGGCCCTCAACTCCAAGCGCCTTTGAACACGAGGCTTAGCTTATCATCTACGAACGCCATCTACATGTCCTCGATCCTCACCTCTGCCCCACCCAGCCCTTCTCTCGCGACTTTCGGAAACTCTCGCGCCTCGTCGCCGCTCGAATCACGGCACTTCATATTACCTGTTTCCAGCACCCCTCACATGCTCAAGCTCCTCACATTGCTCTATCCGTATACGCCTTCACAATGTCTTTACGATCCTTCTTGGCGATGTCCAGTTTCTTCAGCTTCTGGTTAAGCTGTGTGACCGTTTCCGAGGCGGACCACGGGATGAGGGTACGCAAATTTTTTAAGACCATGGCAAGCCACTGTTGCCGGTCTTGGTTCCTGGGCTTGAGAAGGTAAGCGCGTTTGATGAGCGCTTTTACTTCTATTGCTGAGGCGTCGTATGCCTTGTCATAGATACAGCTGTTCGAATTGGTGCCCCTGATTCCCACGACGCATGCGTGATCTTTGAAAATCATTCCTGACTCTCTGAATGTCACCTCATTCCTTGACCACCACTCCACCCTATTCGGCTCTCTTTCCAGACCGAATACAACCACTGCCATGGGAACTGTGGAATCGCAGATCGCTCTGACCATCTGGTAGTTGTCGAAAGTGTCATTTTGAATTCTACCCCGCAAGCAGAATATCAAGAGGATGGTATTTTTCTCCAGGCGAATGATGAGTTCGCAAACGCGCATGATGGTGTCGTTATCACCGCGAGATCCCTTGTTCAGCCCCGCAGTGTCCCATAGAGTGACTGTAAGACTTTCGTCTACCTCGACGTCGTATGGCTGGCTATCAAAAGTGCATATTGTAAGATCAGACGAAGTCTGTGCAGCATCTTTTCCGGCTATCATGTTGATGAGGGAGCTCTTCCCGGCCCCTGTCTGTCCAAACACGATGACATTCAACTTGGGGGGCAAGGGTACCTGCATCACGAAAGGTGAGCGACGATTTGGAAGTACTGGATGATTTTCGATGTCTGAGTTTGTGAAAACGTACATTTCTTGACGAAGAACTGACATTCTGATTTTTTGACATGGAGAATCAATGGTTCAAGGGAAGGCCTGGTTGTGCTCGACAGTCAAGACGATTGTAGGGAATCTAAAGAAGTTAGACAGGTGATATACCCAGAGCCACCACGAGGACAAAGTGAGGCTGGGGCGCTTCTTTCTTGTTCTTGAATCTTGAATCTCAATCAGCTTGGGCCGTGCTTGGTCCCCTTCTATGCCATGGTTTCTCTTGGGCACTCTCAGACTGGATCGCTGTGATGGATGTTCCCTCTGATGACCAGCCAGAACAAACGGACTGTGCTAGTATGAATGCGTGAGATTGCATGCCATGCTGGACATAGCGGGAATGGAATGCCGCTCACAAATATACTAGGGCCCTCAAGCATCTTCGGACATGAGGCAGTAGCTTATCTTCCACGACCACCATCATCCACCATGTCCTCGATCCTCACCTCTGCTCCACCCAGCCCTTCTCTCGTGTCTTTCGGAAGCTCTCGTGCCTCGCCGCCGCTCGAATCGACCGAGCTTGAGCTGCACGCGAGTCAAGCCAACATTGAACTGGAAGCCAAAGTGACAAGACATTCGCAATACTACTTTAAAGATGGGAATGTGGTCTTCCTGGTGAGTCAATGTCGCCATCGCCCCTACAGATATATCCTGATACGCATTCTGTCAATAGATTGAAGACGTGCATTACAACGTGCATCGCTACTTCTTCGAGCGTGACTCTGCCCACTTCCGTTCCATCCTAGAAAGTAACCAAGGAGTTGACGAAAAGGACCCAATCGTATTGCCAGATGTCAGCTGCAGCGATTTTGATGAATTCCTCACCATTCTTTATCCCGCGTAAGCGCACAGCCTGCCACCTCCATCCGGCTGACTCTGTGTATACTAAACACTTCAATATCGAACAGCGACTTCCGCCGCCCTACAGAAAAGACCACGGCCCAATGGACCTCGATCCTCCACCTCGCAGCAAAGTGGGGCTTCGAGAGCATCCAGCTCCTCGCCATCGACAGCCTCACCGCAAGCGCCATTCCTGTCGACAAGATCGTCCTCGGACGCCGATACAGCATTTTGGACTGGCTGCCCGGAGCTTATGAAGCAGTCTGCACGCGCGCCAATCCTTTGACTGTCGAAGAGGGCATGAAGTTGGGCGTGGAGGATATCATCAAGATATCGGCTGTGAGGCAGGTATATGGGTGCGCCAAGGCCCGGTACGAGGCCAAGCATCTCTCGAACGATCTGGGAGATATCTTCGGATTGGAAAAGGCTGCCGAAGAAGTGAGCGTCGGCTCCGCCGATGATGAAGCGAACACTATCAAGATCCTTCAGGACCAGGTCACGACAGCGCAAGCGGAATTCACGGCTTTCCCAACTCCTGCCCAACCTCCTTGTGAATGGTTTTCTCAGTACCCCCCCGATGTGACTTGCGCTAGCCGAAATTGTCACCCCAGTCCCGGTAACACATGCCCTAGCTGCCTAACACCCAAAGAATCAGACGAGCGGCGACTCAAGAGGGAGGATAAAGAAGAGAAAGAAAGGTGTCTCAACGATCTTAAAGGGAAGCGCGATGTAAAGCAGCAGGACCTGGTCGAAAAGCAAGAGCGGATGTCGCTCTTCCGATAGTCATATTCGAATGTTGGACCCATTTTCGAGTGCTAATACTGTGATTTTGTCCTTCTTTTGCCTGCTTTGACCACTCTTCATGCGCTGTATATTATCACCAAAGGAGTTGACTTGTCCCACAAGAATGCATAGTAACTGCTACTCATCTGCTTATTTGTTGCAGTGGTCGGCGAATGGCGCCTGCTGCTCGCTCTCTTGATTATCAATGCGACCTTCAGTGCAGGCCAACCCCTGTTACCATCCCTCCCCGGACTACCGCAGTCACACCAGAAGAATGAACAGAAGGCATTGGTTCCAGGGGTTTGTCATTATGCGTCTTGCTCAAATCGCGCGCGCCCTGGTCTTGAGGCCGGGGGAATGCAGGGGTGAGTGGATGACATCAGGAGGGGGGAGAGGGGGGAGGGGGGTCGGGATCCGACTCCCCAAGACGCGTCCGGATGCGTGTGCATGGGCCTGATTCATAATTGAAGTTGGAGCCACACATGGCTCCGGTGTAAATCTTCATTCCTCCCGTCAAACCCAAACCGAAACTGGGCTTCCTCCCCTAGGCCTCCCATGCTGTGCTCGCGACCATCCCGCCCGGAGCCGTGTTCGTGTGCTGTAGCTGGTACATCCGGCACTTTCCCTGATAAAGGCTCAAGAACGCGGAGTGCGAAGTGGAGGACGAGGATTGTGTAGATGTATGGTAGGTGGTTGAGACAGAAAGGTCCCAGTTTAAGGGCGGGGTGTCCTTATTCCACGCGCCGAAGCCCGCAGAGGAAGAGTCTATCAAATGGCGGGTGG
The DNA here is from genome assembly GCA_001630335.1 of Athelia psychrophila. Taxonomy (NCBI): domain Eukaryota; kingdom Fungi; phylum Basidiomycota; class Agaricomycetes; order Atheliales; family Atheliaceae; genus Athelia; species Athelia psychrophila. The sequence continues at coordinate 530,365 of KV417502.1, read as the reverse complement.
AGTTCAGCTCCACCACCTCTACATCCCGACGACCGTTCTTCCCTGTCCTTCCCGTCCTCTCTCCCCGCACTACGTGATTTGTGAAAAAGTCAAGAGGTCGCTGGGACGACGAAGTTGATGGTAGCTGTAGATGAAAGGCCGGCCACATGCTCAACGGTCAACTCCTGGCACGGGCAGATGCTTGCGGTGAGCAGTTGCGCAATTAGGCTTGTGAGTATCATGCGTGCACGTGTAAGCTCTACGGTTGCCAGAACGCCGTGCCAAACGTAGAGCCAATCGACAGGGGGAGGGGAGGCCGAACGACATGACCCAGTGGAGATCGTGAGCACGGCCCTTCAAGTCGACGCATGTAAAATGACGCACTCGCTGCAAATGTCACGGCGCCGAGATTGTCAGTGGTCACCAGTACTGGAATAATTGTGATAGAAAATTGTGATATCCGTCAGAAGTAGCACATATGCATGTCCTTACTGTACCGTAGAGGTGACGCGACAACGTACTTTCAGTGGGCGCTTCTTTCTTGGTCTTGAATCTTGATCAGCTTGGCCTTGCTTCGGCCTTGCTTGGTCCCCCTTCTACTATGCCATGGCTTCTCTCGGGCACTCTCAGACTGAATCGCTCCCTCTGATTAACAGCCAGAACATACGGACTGTACCTGAGGGACACCGATTCGAAGGCCGTCTAGACTGCCATCGAGGAAGAGAGAGCGTTCAGTGAGATTGCTGTGGGCCGAGCTGCGGAATGTTTGAGCGAATGAATGAGGGGAAGTGCGTCGGCCTGTCTCTGAGTATGCAAAGTTGACCCTCTAGAACTTGATGGCTGGACCCGGGGGGCCTCGCCCCAGTTCAGATAGCGGATTTTGAGGAGTACTTAGTGTTATGTTGGCGGGCCGCATTTTGCTCCTGCGGCGTATCGGAGCAACGGCGTTATTATCCAACTTGTCGAGCATCCTCCCAGGTCTGAACATCTCATGAGGGAGATGTGCCACCGCAAGTTTACAGATGCGCCGCGTACGATATTGGAACCTTTGGACCTCTTGAGCTATAGGCTCACGTACGACAGGCTATATAACAGATCACAGCAAAAGCCTGGGACACTACAATTTCACCAGAGGCATTTGAAGTCATCAAATCAGATGGAAAACATTTCATATCTTGAAGTCCATCCACAGTTCTCCCCGTAGCAAGTTCAGTGGGCTCGAAGAAGGTTTTGCTGACCCTCGCAAGTCGGTAGATTGACGATTTTTTTTGGGATAGACTCGAATATGACAGTCAAGATCACCGAGATGAATAAGCAATGATGCATATTGATTCGCTGAGGGAGAGTGAAAAGAGCAACGAGTGGCGGACGGACGCGAAGCCTTTGGCCGCTTCTTTCTTGTCCTGAATCTTGGATCTTAATCAGCATGGGCTTTGCTTGGTCCTCTTCTATGCTATGGTTTCTCTCGGACACTCTCAGACTGGATCGCTGCGATGGATGCTCCCTATGATGACCAGCTACGACAGCACTATGAATGTGCCATGCTGGACATAGCGGGAACGGAATGCCGCTGAGACGTACACTAAGGCCCTCAAGCGTCTTTGAACACGAGGCAATAGCTTATCTTCTACGACTACCATCTAACATGACTTCGATCCTCACTTCTGCTCCACCCAGCCCTTCTCTTGTGTCCTTCAGAAATTGTCGTGCCTCGTCGCCGATCGACTCGACTGAGTTTGAGCAGCTCGCGAGTCAAGCCAACATTGAACTGGAAGCCAAAGTGACAAGACATTCGCAGTATTACTTCAAAGATGGGAATGTGGTCTTTTTAGTGAGTCAATGTCCCCATCGCCCCTGCATATATATCCTTAAACGCATCCTGTCAACAGATTGAAGACGTGCTTTACAACGTCCATCGCTACTTCTTCGAGCGTGACTCTGCCCACTTCCGTTCCATCCTAGAAAGCGTCCAAGGAGTCGACGAAAAGAACCCAATCGTATTGCCAGATGTCACCTGCAGCGACTTCGACGAGTTTCTCGCTATTCTTTACCCTACGTAAGCGCACACCTCCATCTAGTTAGCTCCGTGTATACTAAACAGTCCAATATCGAACAGCGACTTCCGCCGCCCTACAGAAAAGAGTACGACCCAATGGACTTCGGTCCTCCACCTCGCAGCAGGGTGGGGCTTCGAGAGCATCCAGCTCCTCGCCATCGACAAGCTCACCGCATCCGCCATTCCCATTGATAAGATCGTCCTCGGACGCCGGTACGGCATTTCGGACTGGCTCCCTGGAGCTTACGAGGCAGTTTGCACACGCGCTGATCCTTTGACTGTCGAAGAGGGAATGAAGTTGGGCGTGGAGGATATCATCAGGATCTCGGCTGCGAGGCAGGTATATGGGTGCGCCAAGGCCCGGTACAATACCAAGCATCTTTCAGGAGACCTGGGAGATATCTTCGGTTTGGCGAAGCCAGCTGAAGAAGTGGGCGTCGGGTCCGCCGATGCTGAAGAGCGTGCTATCAAAATCCTGGAGGACCAAATCGTGACGGTGCAAGCAGAATTCGCTGCTTTCCCAACTCCTACCCAAACCCCTTGCACATGGTCAGGGTATTCTGGCACTAGTTATACTTGCATTACCCGGCGTCACAGCCCCGAGAACATCTGTGCTAGCTGTCGAGCACCAAAAGTGCCAGAATCAGACGAGCGGCGACTCAAGCGGGAGGATAAAGAAGATAAAGAAAGGCGACTCAAAGATCTCAAAGGGAAGCGCGATGGAAAGCAGCAGGACCTGGTCGAAAAGCAAGAGCGGATGTCGCTCTTCCGATAGTCACCTTCGAATGTTGGGCCCATTTTCGAGTGCTACTACTACTGTGACTGTCTCCTTCTTTTGCCTGCTTTGACCATTCTTCGTGCACCGTATGGTCACCAAAGGAGTCGACTTGACTTACAAGATTGCATTGTCAATTGCTACTTATCTACTTATTTGTGACAGTAATCAGTGAATGGCGTCTACTATGCGACCTTGAGTGCAGGCCAATTCCTTGTGACCGACGAGAGATTTGACTTTGGGGAGTTGCCATGCCATGCCCTCTCCCTCCCCATACCCTATTTCCCCTCACCATGGTCACTCGTTACTTGCATCTGCTCTCCTTACCTTCGCCCCCCTGAAGCCAATCGCCTACTTTCTTCGTCAAGACTTAACCGCACATCCCACAAGATCACATCGGCCAGCAACCTACGCAGCAATAGGGCCCATTCCTGACGCCGGTGGGCGCGCACGTATGTACTCTGCACCCTGCTGATAGCCCTGTCCGCTCTCTCTCTTGCGTACATATCTTGTCCGTCCTCGCACAGCGCCACGACGACATCGCACTGGCATCGGTTGCCAAGTATCCCGCATACCACGGCCTCATGCAGCGATATGAACCGCTCATCACGCGGTTGGGTTGGCGCATATGTGTGTGTTGGCGTTCGCGGAGGCTTGGCTAGGCTGCTGCAGTCGCACTAGAAGGTTGCACAGAAAGCACTGGTTCCAGGGTTTGTCCGTGTGTGTATTGCTCAAATCGCGCGCGCCCTGGTCTCGAGCCCGGGATGCAGGGGTGGGTGGATGACATCGGGAGAGGAGAGACGGTATCGGTATCTTGCCTTCCGATTCCCTAAGACGCGTCTAGATATCGATGCGTGTGCATGGACCTGATTCATAAATGAAGTTGGAATCACACGTGGCTCTGGTGTAAATCTCCATTCCTCCCCGCCAAAACCAAACCTAAACTCAGTCCCATCCCCCCCATGCTCTCCCCACGACTGTCTCGCCCGGATCCCTGCAGCTGGTACATCTCGCGCTATCCCGGATCAAGGCTCAAGAACGTGGAGTACAAAGTGGAGGACGAGGATTGGGTAGATAGATGAGGATAGATGGGGTGTGGCTGAGACAGAAAGGTCCAAGGTTGAGGGTAGGAGAGGGAAGAGTCCATCCAATGGCGGTTTTAATTCAGCTGCACCACCTCTATGCCCCGACAACCGCTCTTCCTGTCCTTCCCTCCTCCTCTACCCGCGCTACGTGATTTATGAAAAAGTCAAGGGGTCGCTGGGACCGCGAAGTTGATGATAGATGGAGATGACTGGCCGGCCGGCGGCCACATACTCAGCGCTCAACTCCTGACGCGTGCAGAGGCATGCGCTGAGGAGCAGTTGCGCGATTGGGCTTGTGAGCATGATGCGTATAAGCTCTACGGTTGCCGGAACGCCATCCCAAACGTGGAGCCATGGAGTTCGTGAGCACTGGCCCTTCAAGTCGACGCATTAAAATGACGCACGCTGCAAATGTCACGGCGCCGAGATTGCCAGTGGTCACCGGTCACTAGTGGTCAAATCGTCATATCCGTAAGAGATTGTCTTCACTTTTTTTGGTGTGGCTACGGGAAACTAGCACTTGTCCTCACAGCTTTTGGGCGCTTCTTTCTTGGTCTTGAATCTTGATCAGCTTGACCTTGCTTTGGCCTTGCTTGGTCCCCCTTCTACTATGCCATGGCTTCTCTCGGGCACTTTCAGACTTAATCGCTCCCTCTGATTAACAGCTAGAACATACGGACTGCGCTATGAATGCGTGTGACTGCATGCCTTGCTGGACATAGCGGGAATGTAATGCCGCTGAGTCGTACACTAGGGCCCTCAAGCGTCTTTGAACACGAGGCAATAGCTTATCTTCTACGACCACGACATCTAACATGACTTCGATCCTCACCTCTGCTCCACCCAGCCCGTCTCTCGTATCCTTCGGAAGCTCTCGTGCCTCGTCGCCGCTCGACTCAAACGAGCTTGAGCAGCCCGCGGTCCAAGCAAACATACCACGGGAAGCCAAAGCGACAAGGCATTCGAAATATTATTTCAAAGATGGGAATGTGGTCTTCTTGGTGAGTTGATGTCCCTATTGACCCTGCATATGTATCCTTAGACGCCTCCTGTCGATAGGTTGAAGACGTGCTCTACAATGTCCATCGCTACTTTTTCGAGCGCGATTCTACCCACTTCCGCTCCATCCTAGAAAGCATCCAAGGAGCCGACGAACATACCCCAGTTGTATTTCCAGATGTCAGCTGCGGTGATTTCGATGAGTTTCTCGCCATTCTTTATCCCACGTGGGCGCACACCTCCATCTGGCCGACTCTGTGTACTAAACACTCCAATGTAAACCAGTAACTTCCGCCGCCCTACCGCAAAGACCACGGCTCAATGGACTTCGGTCCTCCATCTTGCAGCAGAGTGGGGCTTCGAGAGCATCCAGCTGCTCGCCATTGATAATCTCACCGCAACCGCCATCCCCGTCGATAAGATCGTCCTCGGACGCCGGTACGGCATTTCCGACTGGCTGTCCGGAGCTTATGAAGCGGTCTGCACCCGCGCTGATCCTTTGACTGTCGAAGAGGGGATGAAACTGGGCGTGGAGGATATCATCCGGATCTCGACTGCGAGGCAGGTATATGGGTGCGCCAAGGCCCGGTACGAGGCCAAGCATCTCTCGAAAGATCTAGGAGATATCTTCGGGTTGGAAAAGCCTATTGAGGAAGTGAGCGTCGGGTCCGCTGATGTTGAACAGAGTGCTATCAAGATCCTGGAGGACCAGGTCGTGGCAGTGCAAGCGGAATTCGCTGCTTTCCCAACTTCTACCCAAACCCGTTGCAAATGGGCAGGGTATTCTGGCACTAATTATACTTGCATTAGCCAAGTTCACAACTCCAGTAACATCTGTGCTAGCTGTCGAGCACCAAAAGTATTAGAATCCGAGCGGCGACTCAAGCGGGAGGATAAAGAAGATAAAGAAAAGCGTCTGAAAGATCTCAAAGAGGACCGCGATGTAAAGCAGCGGGACCTCTTCGAAAAGCAAGAGCGGCTGTCACTCTTCCGATAGTCACCTTCGAGTGTTGGACCCATTTTCGAGTGCTACTGCTGTAATTTTGTCCTTCTTTTGCCTGCTTTGACCATTCTTCATGCACTGTATATTATCACCAAGTCAACTCGGCGTTGACTTGTCCCACAAAAATACACAGTAATTATTGAACCCGCTCCATTTTACACCCACATTGCCTATTTCAATGTATTAAATCGCAAAATATTTAGAGCTCCACAATCAGTGTCATGTATTTGAACCAATCGAATCCTTAGTTGTAATGAGGAGACGCGTCAAGTGCACATGCGCATGTCTTACACGAACAAGGTGATGCACGCCTGGCCCCATCTTACCACAGACGATTTTCTGAGGGACGTCCTTTCACTATACTCACAAGTCCCTCCTTCTAAATGCTAAGTTAAAATCTTGCTCGTAGCAAGTACCCAAAGAATGGTAATGTAAGATCTGCGTCTAGTTGCAGAAAGTGCGCAAATATAGCTGACCCATAAGAAAGGAATAGACGGCTTCTCTCATATCCGTGACAGAAGAAGGCCAACAACCTGTTGCTATCGCTCATACTTGTGTGTGTGCAGACGGAGTTACTTGATGCATTGCGCTTGCATGATAACACAGCGTTCTGAGATAGACCACCAAGCATACAATCCAAGCAATGGCAGGTTAATGTCAGAACTAACCTATCTTATCCCCTACTCCCATCGCTGTCGATACTCCATGTCGCCATCCAATCGCCATCTCAGAGCTCCCAAGGGGTAAAACGCACCCTTCTCATCCCCGTCCTTGAACTGCCCATCACCATGGGCACATCCCTGCTCCGCTTCAGCACGCTCTTCGGTACGTCTGACGCTGAGCCAGATGCCGCCAGCGTGTACTTCCCTGCATGAGCGCGATACTTGCTCTTCATCATGGTCCTTGGCGAGAGCATGGGGTACATCATCACAAAGTGTAAGATCACCAGGCTCGGCGAAGATGCTCGTCCAGATGCAGATGCATCCCAATTACCCCCCAGATAACCCTGCGCTTTATGCGTTCCCGCTTTTCTTGGTCCAGTGCAGCGCTTTATCCGGATTGGATGGCCATGTCCTCGATGATGCAAGGGGAGAAGATGACCATGTACCGCGCGGAACCCCGGGCAAATGTGTTGGAGAGGTTTACGAGCGCGACGTGGGTTGAAGATAGCACGGGGAGCAGTCGGCGTTGAGGAACAGGAGGAATCCGAGGCATGGCGATAAGGCGCAGCCGAGAAGGTGCGCGAGCCTATCCAGAAGTTGAGTGTGGTGTTGACAAGGTAGTCCTATCCAAGGGTTACTTGAACGAGATGACCCAGGAGAAATCATGAAGGTGGACCGACGAGGAGTCCCTCAGGTACATATTCCACCAGCCCATCCACCCATCCGTACCCTACCAAGGCGCAGTGATCATGAACAGTGGTGGTGGAGAGTTGGTCGTATCCCTGAATGGCATCGCGTCGATCAGGCTAGACGAGATGTCGGGGATGCGGAAAGTGCAGCAGGTCGGGGTGGTGGTTACGAGCACCGATCTTTGCGCAGAGACGAGGTTAGCTTGAAGTACAGAACAGAGAAGTAGAAGAAGGCTTGCATATCCGCGATGCTATCCTGGAGATATCCTTCTTCCGGGTCCGGACGTATAGCTCTTAAGGTCTAAATACATTGAGCCAGCGTTGTAGGTTGAGGTGTGTCTGCTTGGGAAAGTGGGCCAGTGGTTGTCCCCAGGGACGCGATAGCCGCGCCAAGGTCTGTCCTTCATCACGCCAGGTGTGATACCTGTAAGCCGAACAACATCAGCAACTGTGCGCACACAACGCGAAGGGCCAAGAGGAGAGAAAGGGGGAAGCGGCAAGCGGAAAGCGGCGTTGGAGAAAGCAAGGAGATGATAACGTACCAGCGATACTATCAGGCCTCCACCTAAACCGTACACCTCTCCAACACGAGTGCGCACAGCTGCGGGAGCGATTCGTCTTCCGAACGACGGTGCATCGCTAGTGAGCACCCTCTCTAGCTTCTCGGGTACCAGCGTGGTACTTGGTGGCTGCGGCGGGATTGCTGTCTATGCTCACATGTCAGTTTTACACTCATACAGACACGATGAGGAAGGAAGATGGGTGGTAGATGGAGTCTGGAGTCTGGATTCACGAAAGATGGAATGAAATGAAGCAGGACAAGCGAAAGATTGAAGGGGAATGAAAGATACGAGCAAGGCGCTTGCCAAAGATTGGTACGTAGTAACGTACCGTAATAGTGCCAGCCCTCAGCATGCTCTACGCGACATATACCAATCTAGCGTCGCTTAAATCGACCCCCCACCTGATGCTAAAGCTAACAGATATCGTGGAAGACTATACTGCGAGGTCGCACCGGATACCAAGCCCTTCCCCGCAGACTACTTCTTGCGCATCTTCTGGGGCACTGTTCCTGCAGCACAAGTGGAAGTCAACAAGGTAACACTCACCAAGGAGACATACTAGACTCACCTCGCTAAGCCGCGTAAGGTAGGGGTTGATCCGGCGCACAGCGGGGTTGTCGGGATAATATGGCTAGGACGGGCACGGAAGCATATATGGGTAGGGGAGGAAAGCTGTTCAGTATCGAGAATTAAGAATCGGGAGGAAGGAGATAGAGAAATGGAGTGGAAGAGGAGGAGCTCGCGGAAAGAGGATGCTCCTCGAAAACAGGCTCACAGAATGAGAATAAAGCTCGCTACGCACCGTTTTGCATGATCCTGAGGCCTTGCCAGTATGATATATGCAACACCAAACAACTCGAATGCGGATCTGGGTACCAGCCTGTCATACTGCAGATATTTGCCTGTTCATTGAAGGTTTCGTGCGCTGCAGGCTCAGGTTACAGCCTGGAAGCCGTGTCATGGGCGGAGAACTGGGAAAGAGGGCGTGACTTGACTGTGCACAATGAGGAGGGCTGCGCCGAGGACGAGCTTGAGAGTAGATGTAATAACATCGGTACAGGCTGGGTTATCGAATTATGGGGTGGAGAGACCTTGCAAGCAAGGTAAGTAATTAGTGTCAATAATGGAAAACGCGCTTACATACATTGATGGCTGCACGTAAAGGGCACGAGGACGCGTGAAAACAAGTAAACGCGGCCATCATCAACGGCGAGCATTTGATTAGTGCGGTGAGCCCTGGTGAGTCCTGTGCGGCCACCTTAAGCTTATCACCTTTGTCCAGTTACTTCAAACCGTTGCCGACGAACAGTTAGTGAACTCAAAAGGGAAGTCAAAATTCCTCGGCAGTAAGCCGAAATTCTAGTTTCGAACTCACACCGCCAACACACCGCATTCAAAGATTGCGCTTGATGCATGATGCATGATCAGCGACTCCGAGTGCTTGAGCTCTTTAATCTGCCTCGGACACGAGGATCCTCGCTTCCCAGAGCGCCTGGTGGAACCCTGGTGGAGTTTCGCTGCCTGCTATATACACTCTAACTTCCTGGTGTTTTCAGGCGTTAAGCACCCGATTGATGCGAAATGAAAGGTATCAGCTGGTTTGCACTTTCCAGGCTGTGTCAGAGCGAGCAATTTGATCTAAATTATGATCCACGTCGGACACTTCTGTATGGTAGCGTGCCGTGTACGGTACCTGCGCGAAGCTACTTAATTGCGGACATTTCTTATCAGTGGTCTACCCTTAAATCCCACCCCCAGCTCGCGCCCATGGCAGACTCGTCTCACAGCGACGAGAAGCTCGACGAGGACCTCGAGAAGAAGGGAGATCAGCAGGAGGTTTATGCTGTTACTGCAGATGCCAGCTTCAATTATGACAGTAGCCAGGACCGGCTGCAAAGGCGCCTAAAGCAACGCCATGTCCAAATGTCAGTGATTATCCCCTCCTGGTATAATGGAATGCTTGCTAAATGCTGTCAATCTTAGGATTGGTGTGAGTGATTTGTTCTCCTGGTCAGAAGCCACCCATACTAATTCCCGTTGGACGTATAGATTGCAGGAACGATCGGTACGCCCGGTTGCACTCAGCCATATGCCCTGACCTCAGCTTAAACCATTATCTTTATAGGTACTGGTCTCTTCCTTGGCACGGGTAGGGCGCTTTCCGAGGGTGGGCCAGTGGGGGCTCTCATTGCCTATGCCTTTGTCGGCACAGTCGCGTATGCGTGAGTCTCGCACTTATCCCCACCGTGTTGTCTTCTGATGTCAGCAGTTCTCTCTGCGCCGTGGGAGAGATGACCTGCTTCGCTCCGATTTCTGGCACATTTCCTCACTACGCCGCCAGATGGGTGGATCCGGCCTTTGGTTTTGCAATTGGATGGGTATGTTATAGTTATCTTTCCGATCTGGTCACATGCTTATCGCCGTTTAGAACTTCTTTTATGCTGCGGTGTGAGTACAGCATGCTTATGCGGCGCGTTTCTGTGTACTCATGATCTCGTCCTACAGTGTTGGCATACCTGTCGAAATAGTGGCTGCACAACTATTGACCACCTACTGGGATAAGGACCTCTCTCGTGCTCCAATATATATTGGTGTGGTCTGCGTAGCGCTGGTGTCCATCAATCTTTTCGGCGTTAGGTATGTCCAAAGCTCAAACCGCGCTCTCCACCGAAATCTGACAGTTTATTTCCCAATCGCAGATTCTTCGGGGAATGTTAGTTGCTCAACCGGGCTCACAGCCAATTTAATGATGCTCACCCTTCTTCCTCAGCTGAGTTCGTATTCTCGTTGATCAAGAGTGAGCTTTCCATCTCATCATGCCATACTATCATATTCACATTGCAATATATTTCAGTCGCCATGGTCATTGGTTTGATCATTACGGGTCTTGTCATTGACCTCGGTGGCGCCCCCGACCATAAACGGCGCGGCTTTCAATATTGGAAGAACCCAGGGCCCTTTCATGGGATTGGGCTGGAACCGACTCGCCCACACTTGGATCAGTTCCTTGGCGTAGTCGGCGTGCTTGTCCAAGCTGCTTACTCTTACCAAGGAATGGAGATGGTTGTAGTCGCAGGGTCCGAGACGCAGAGCCCGCGCCGTAACATTGGGAAGGCCGTGCGCCGAGTCTTCTGGAGAATTTTGATATTCTACATGCTCAGCGTCTTCGTTGTGACTCTGATCGTTCCCTCGAATGACCGCCTGCTTCTCCGTGCTACTGGAAATGCGGCAGAGTCACCCTATGTCATTGCAATGACGACGGCTGGCATCAAAGGTAAAACTCAATTATTTTGACGACTCATGTTCAGCGCTGACATTGTAATTTTTAGTGCTTCCATCGATAATCAACGCTGGTATCTTGACTTCTGCCTTCTCAGCTGCGAGTAGTGGCTTGTTCTGCGGGTCGCGAGTCCTGTATGGATTGGCACTGCGAGGCCAGGCCCCGAAGTTCCTCATGTCTTGCACTTCATCTGGCTTGCCGTTGGCAGCTCTCATTGCGACCTCGTTGCCGGTGTGTCTTTCCTTCATGACGGTGTCCTCGGGAGGTGCCACGGTGTTCAAGTAAGTCGAACGAGCCACGTTCGTAGAGTTAGGCTAATTCCTTGCGATAGTTGGTTCGTCAGTCTATCCACGGTGTCAGGCTTCATGGGATGGGCTGCCGTGAACCTGACCTACATTCGGTTCTGTGAGCTTGATTCCCACAGGCTGCTGTTATACGATCTGACCTGCTCGTGGAACAGACCGTGGTCTGCGCCACCAAGGCATTGATCGCTCCAAGTTCATCTACACCAGTCCTTTCCAGCCGTATCTCTCATATTGGGGTCTGTTCTGGACGGTCATTTTCATTTTGATCAATGGCTTCTATATCTTCTGGGAGTTCAATGCGTCAGACTTCCTCACATGCTGTAAGTGTCTTCCAGGGCCCCGGTAGATTCGTCACTCATTAATTTGAATCCAGACATCAACATCCCCTTCTTCCTCATCCTTTACGTCGGCTACAAGGTTTTCAAGAAGACGAAGATATGGAGTGTAGACAAGATGGATTTCGTGACGGGGATCCCGTCTATAGAGGAGACCGAAACACCTCCTGTGGTGCCCACCACCGTGTGGGGGAAAATTTTGGAGAAATTGTTTTAATATTTCAGGGTATCTGCTGTGGGTTATTTTGGGGGTCAAGTATTGTAATGACTGTTTTTTTTTTTTGAACCGCTGTATTTACTCCCAATTGCATGACACAACGACAACGGCCGCAGCGGCTTGTGGCGGCGATGGACAAGATAAACAGGATATGGGCGCCAAATGCATCGAGGCCTATGTGTCAGTAAGTGGACGCGCACGCAGAATACTTAGTCAACAGGGTATGTATGTCAAGTCCGACGCTGAATTCAATGAGACACCCTTGCAATTACCACAGATGAGTGTTCGAGAACTACATTTATTGCATTGCGTGCAGATAGATGTGGTATGTCTAGTAAAGACAGAATGCGACCTCTATGATACCCGATGACATGAAGTTGCAAATGGTTACGTGTGAATGAGAGAAGTGGATGTGGGGTATATAATCAGGCAGTCCCATGTAATGACCCAGAAGTGGGCGTAAATACCCTTTCAGAGCACGTCTTTGTGACTGACATTGTCCGCGGCCTTGCTGAGGAGCTCGTGCGCGCTATGCTCATCGTGGCAGCCAATGATATCCTCAACGGTGATCAGGAGCTCGGCAACGAGGCACCCAAGTTCAAGGGCCAGGCCGTCGAGGATGTGGTTCGCGACCTCGATGTTGTTGCAGTTGAGGATGTTGGAGATATTGATAGGCGCAAAGATATTGATGAGGCTGTCATCGTGACGTTTCTGGACTTTACTGGCGTTGGCCGCGGCCTCGCTGAGGAGGTGGTGCGCTCTAGCCTCATCGTGGCAGCCAATGATGTCCTCAACGGTGATCAGGAGCTCAGCAACGAGGCACCCGAGCTCAGCGGCCAGGCCGTTGAGAATGTTGTTCGCGATCTCGATGTTGTTGCAGTTGAGGATGTTGGAGATCGTGATGGGCGCGTAGATATTGATGAGGCCGTCATCGTGACGTTTTTGGACTTTACTGGCATTGGCCGCGGCCTCGCTGAGAAGGTGGTGCGCGCTAGAGGCATCGTGGCAGCCGAGGATATCCTGGACGGTGATCAGAAGCTCAGCAACGAGACACCCGAGCTCAGCGGCCAGGCCGTTGAGGATATCGTTCGCGATCTCGATGGTGTTGCAGTTCAAGATGTTGGAGATGTTGATAGGCGCATAGATATTGATGAGGCCGTCATCGTGACGTTTCTGGACTTTACTGGCATTGGCCGCGGCCTCGCTGAGGAGCTTGTGCGCGCTAGACTCATCGTGGCAGCCAATAATATCCTGAACGGTGATCAGGAGCTCAGCAACGAGACACCCGAGCTCAGCGGCCAACCCGTCGAGGATGTGATTCGCGACCTCGATGTTGTTGCAGTTAAGGATGTTGGAGATGTTGATGGGCGCAAAGATATTGATGAGGCCGTCATCGTGACGTTTCTGGACTTTGCTGGCATTGGCCGCGGCCTCGCTAAGGAGGTGGTGCGCGCTAGCCTCATCGTGGCAGCCAATGATATCCTCGACGGTGATCAGGAGCTCAGCAACGAGGCACCCAAGTTCAAGGGCCAGGCCGTTGAGGATGTTGTTCGCGATCTCGATGTTGTTGCAGTTGAGGATGTTGGAGATGTTAATGGGCGCGAAGATGTTGATGAGGCCGCGCTTGCCGTGGCCGTTAAGCACGTCGTTCCCGACCTTGACAGTGTTGCCGTTGAGGGCGTACTCGACTGTGACTGTAATGAATTGTCAATAAACGCTGCGCACAGGCATGAATGGAAGGATGCTTACCGGGAGCAAATACGTTGATGAGGGCATCGTCACCGTGACGTTTCTGGACTTTACTGGCATTGGCCGCGGCCTGGCTGAGGAGTTCGTGCGCCCTCGAGGAATCGTGGCAGTCAATGATATCCAGGACGGTGATCAGGAGGTCGGCAACGAGGCACCCGAGCTCAGCGGCCAGGCCGTTGAGGATGTTGTTTGCGATCTCGATGTCATTGCAGTTGAGGATGTTGGAGATCGTGACGGGTGCGAAGATGTTGATGAGGCTGCGCTTGCCGTGGCCGTTGAGCACGTCGTTCCCGGCCTTGATAGTGTTGCCGTTGAGGGCGTACTCGACTGTGACTAGGGGCTAGTTAGCAAGATGGTACGGTTATTATGATGCTCGTGCACGTACCAGGAGCGACAACGGAGATGATGCTATTGTCATGGCCGGGGGCGGGGGCGGGGGCAGCGGAAGCAACGAGAGCACAGGCGAGAATAGCGAGAGCGGAGAAATGCATTGTGATTAAAAGAATAGGAGCGGGGGAGGTTTGGATACAGAGGGGATGAGCAGGAGAAGGAGGAGAGTAGTGAATGGACGTGGACCGGGAGGTTCAGCTGATGAATTGTCGTTGTTGGGCTCTCATATTTGTACTTTTCTGCGCGTTACGCGATTCAGGGTTAGGTTTGTACAGAAGGCTCGCGGGCGAGCATCCGGAATGGAAGAAGCTTGCTGTTGAATGCTTAAGACCGCACCGGGGAACGAGGTGGACAAAACGAGATTAGATCCTGCCAAGGCGCGTCAGTGCCGTTATGAGCCTGGATTTTATTTGGCAGATGACAGCGAGATGCCATGAGCTTTGATTATTGCAGGAGTGCAGTCGCCCATGGCCTCCAGTAAGACTTTCCAGACTTCGCGATCTCGTGCGCCCAGGTGTCGTAACTAGAGAGCCTTTGAGAATGACGTTCATGGTACGAGGAGGCGCGTTCAAGTTGGGCAGGCGGTTACGTGGGAATTGACGCGCGACGCGGCTCGGCATTTTTCATTTCAGCTGTGCTGTGCTGTGTCGGTGTTACATACTGAGCGCATATCGGGCGGTGACCCAACAAACCCCAAACGCGAGATTGTCTATCAACTAGCTCATTGCTGGAATGGGCTGGCTGGCTGGTCCATTCAAAGCTGTCCGACGTACTAAATTATATCACTATTTTATCTCGTACTGTTTGCAATGCATGTAATGAGCCAATGCAACCTTTTAGTGGGGACCGGCAGCAGCGGCAGCGCCCGGTAAAAATGTGTCCGAGGTGCCCCACGCCAAATCGGGCCAAAAAATGGTTTCGACCAAAGATTCGGCTCATGCGGGCACAACACCATCTCGATAGCAAATGCAAATGTAGATACATATTCTATACACTATGTAGATGGTATTTTATGAATATTTTATGTTGTAATGAAGTGTTAGTAAAGTTCTGGGTCCGATTCTTCACCCGAGTCATCTCCGCCACAACGATCGCGCACTGATCGAGTCGGACACGTCTAGTCTCTCATAGACAAACTCTATACATTAGGTTGACATTAGGTCTAATTAGCATTTAAGCGCCCGTCGTAATGGTCGCCACTGCGAGGTTAATGGCTCTCGACACAACAAATTGATTTTCATTCTGTAACTTGTATCTAGTACAAGATCATGATACGGATAGATTGTTCGGTAATTTTTTAAATTTTATGCACTCCTTCATGTACAATCAATGGTTACAACAGCTAAAATTGGGCATTGCAGAAGGCAGAGCTTCAGGGTGTAATTTTTTCCCCGGACAATCTACTTAAATTTGGAATCTAAGCTCATTCAATTACAGCGCTTCCGGAAAACCTTGGCCACGCCGCTTTTTTTCCGCGCGCACCTCGTCCATTTTCGGACGAATGGATTTGGAACGGCGATGGGCGCTAATATCAATTCGCGCCTCCCCTGCCTCATTTGACCGTCATCTCCGCATATAAAAATGCTTATAGCCCCCCCTTACGCAGTTTGAGTGTAATAAGAGTTCCCTAGTGGTGATTTTTCATCGGTATCGCACCTTTGGAGCCAGTAAAGTGGGGAAATATGCTCTTGGGGCCGCAAATTGTGTCGGAAATATGCTTGCAGACCAATTCACGTCGTAGAAGTTCTCCCAAATAGATCATATGGTATTTCTTGTCACTTTTTGTTCCACGCGCGCGCCTACCAAGTGCATCTTCGTCGATATAGAGAGGGATTGGCGCAGAAGTGGCGTGGCGGAAAAGGCCCGATACCAAATCCGTCCGTCCGAAAATGGACGAGGTGCGCGCAGAAAAAAAGCGGCGCGGCCAAGGTCACCCTTGGCAACAGATTTGCGATGGACAAATGGTCTCAGAGAGGGTATTTCTATGTTATGAAGAATACCGTCTCTGAGACCTTTTATTGCACGATGTATCGCCGTGATCGGTGTGGCTTCCGGGCTTCCGATCATCTGCCGATCGCGCCTTCCGCAATTCGATGCATCTTGCTTTCTCGATGCATCGTGCCTTTTCGATGTCTTGCTTTCTCTGATGTATCCTGTCTCACTCGATGTATCTTACGATGCCACCTTCTATCGGACTTGAGCGTGAATTACTTCACTACTCCTTTGTACTCTCTCTCTCTCTCTCACCTCAATCATACTTGCTTAACTATGACCTCCCGTGATCGAAAACGCCAGCAAGTAATAGGAGGACACGGTCAGCACTATATCACCCCTAAGAAAGCGCGCACCGTCAGCAGAAAAAGCGCGAAGATATACCTGACACAACCACAACCGGCACTAGCAGCCCAGTTACGCGCAAGGTTCCAACGCCTTGTCGGAAACCAGCAAGAATCTCAAACCCGAGAGGACCCGTGGATGGATGTAGACGAGAACGAGAGTCCAGACCTCGCAAATGACGAAGGGCCATCTGCAGTCCACCCGGAAGAGGAAGAGTCGAGAGCAGCTCCCCCCAACGTCGAGATGTTGAATCCCAAACGCCGTATAATCCCTAACACGGCGGCATATGATCTATATCGCAAATGGACAACCATCGTCCCAGGCCTGGTTGAGGAATACCTACGGTACATGAACTCAACGATCGGGAAACCCGTTGGGTCTGGGTGCCCGAGCGAGATCCTCAGGTCGGAGTGCAACTGTGGTCATCTGAAGGCGAAGACATCGTCGTTGACATGTCTCTTTTATGATCGTGAGTGCTTGTACGCGCTAAATTGATATATATATATACTGAATGTACACTCAGATTTTCGGACGGTGAAGGTTCACAGCTGTTTCTGTCACTCAATCCCTCGTCAATTGGTCAAGCATGGCCTGTTTCCTTCCGCACCGGAGCAACCACGGGTAGCTGTAGCCTTGGAGCTCCTCGGTCTGTATCGCGCGCTCTTCGAGCGATCCTGTGACGCTGTGAATGCCCTTGCCGACAGCCTTCACTCGCACTACACTCGGCGAGGGTTCCATGCAGTGGATAAGAAGGTATGCCCATATGTGTTATTCTTCTACCGCTACTTATCTAAAGCCATAGGGTGAATACATTGATGATCCTTGGCGCAGAAGCTTGGGCGCAGCCATTCAGTGGCACGACACGCTGCAGGTGGAGGTACAGAGTAAGGTTGACGCGGCCTTGAAGGAGACGGCTGCCTTTGTGAAGGCATTTAAGGCCCCTGAAGACGCGCAGGCGGCTGGCGAGGATGAGAAGGATGGTCCCACGGCCACAGAAGCCTCTTGGTTACTACAAGGACGGTGTCCGGCTTGCTTTGCGGGTCGAAAATGGGGCCGATCTTTCAACGAGTGAGTAATTCATGTTAAAATTAAACCGCTCCGCATTAATTCATTATTCAGAGGCGGCGATTTCCACATGTCGATTGATGGGAATCATCACCATCGTCATCAGACCTCATCAGGAGACGCACCCCATTTTTACGATCCTCGCTATTTCCTTTCTAAGGAAGAAGTAGATGAAGTAGGCCGCAACATTGACGAGGCTCGCAAACGGCCCGCCCGCAAATACAAGCTCAAGGTTCCAGAGGAGGCTATCAACGACTGTCACGACTCACATACAGCCGCCAACGCCAACAAACAAAAGGCAGACATGGGGAATTTTGACGACACTGGTGTCGCGGCGCTAGTGTGCCGCCATGGCATCCCGATATTCTTCGCTAACATGGATACGCCGGGTGAACAGCAGAAATATGCGATTGCGCTTATTCTGCGGGTTTTTAGAGAGTTACCGCCTCATGCCGTCGGCGCATTCCTATATGATATTGGCTGCGTTTTGGATGTTTCAATCAATAAGGTACGGGAGAGCGACTATCAAATTATTCATATTTGCTAACAATACTACATACTTACAGTTCGACATCCTGCCAGAGGATATCATGCAGCGGATCATGTTTGCGACAACGGCGATGCATGCATATGCACATCAGTGGTCATGCCAGCTGATGTATAACCCGCGTCTCAAACCAGGGTTAGGTCTCAGCGATGGGGAAGGCGTGGAGCGCTTGTGGTCTCGAATGCGACGGCTCATTGGCGTCACGAGAACAGTGGGGGTAAGGCATCTATTTTCTGAATGAATGGATGCTAATTTTACTATCAGCGCCGCCGTCGGATATGGATACTCGACCGGCAACTTACCTTTATAGGTTTTGACATGCGTGGTTTCCTCGGAGACTGGATCAATCGCAAGCTCAATTCCGGTGTCGTTGCGATGACGAAGGATAGTGAGCAGGTAATACGTGAATGTGGAGCGACAGAGGAAGAGCTGCGCAAGCAGTGGGCACTTCAGGTCGAGGCACAAATATCACTGCGTGCTCGTAAGTACAATTTGATGCATCAAAACTTTCGCTGACGTACCGGTTCAGATGCTCCTAAACGCCTCCAAAAGGAGATAGACACAGTACTGGCCCTACAAGAAGACGTAGCCGCCGTCGAGAAGGTGATCGAAGATGCTCGCAGCACCCTTTCTGCTGGCGGCGAAAAACTTGCTCGTACAACGAAAGACAGTCTACAGCATCTGCGCGACCATCATCAGCAGCTGCTCGCTGGCGTCGAAAAGCTTTATACATCTCTGAATATCCACGAAAAATTCCCTGAGCTTGAAGGTGTTGACGTGAACTTTGTTCGGACGTTACTTCTCGCCAGGGATCTGAAAATCAACATTCGCAAGCGCGCTATAGGGAGCTTCTTAGAGTGGGAGAGGCTTGATCAAGCGGTCGGGGGAAAGCACCAGGCTTTAGGTACGGCACTAGCATTTTATTCAAATGTCTCGTCTAATAGTTTTTTTAAAATAGGAACGAAAGCGCACCAACGCACCCGCCAGGCCATCACCAAGCGCAAGCCCGCTCTTCTCAGAGCCATCCACACCTTCAACCGGTATTGCGCGAAGCTGGCGGATCTCCATGATCCGTCGTGGTCCATACCGCTTCCCCAGCCACTGCCAATCAACCTATCTGACCTCCGTGATAGATCAGATTTGATGGAGGACATATGGATATCGCGGAGGGAAGAAGATCTACCTCGGTGGCTGGCCGACACAAACATACGTCAAGGCATGCGCGCATTACTCAAGAAGGACGCGTGTCTATGGGAACGTCGGCGCTTGGGTGGCGAGGCGGACAATCTCTGTAGATGGTTAGGGATGGAACTGGCCGCAGTCGAGCTGGCTATTCGTAAGCCTGAATGTGAGTCTTCTCATCATCATCTTCATTCATGACCTGATATACATTTCTCAAGATTCCTCCTTGAATGTTCTCTTAGCCGAGCATCGACGTCAGCTGCTCTTTCTGGAGGGGCGCTGGTCCACGCCATTTACCTCGGCAGTGCGACTCCGCACTGCTGTTGAACAGGCCACTCAAGTTGCACAGATCCTGTCCGGCGAAGACACGACACTGGTACTCGATTGGATGGTCCCTGCGATGGTGCAAACCGTTATTACTGTCGACAATGATGACGACAATACTATCAACAACGGCAACACGAAGGCCGTTCTATTGGATAGCGACTTACTCATTGCTGAAGACGAACTCCCAGGTGTGGATGACACATACGATGATGATGATATCATCGAGACCGCCTCTGCTGCGATCTCTTGGGCCGTTCCGGTGAGTCTTCATCTCGTACCTGCCTTAATTAATACTGACTGCTCACAGGAGAATCTGAACATCGATCCAATCCGTCAATATACCCGCAGAACAGACGATCTGGATCCAGTACCAACGATTGGTACTTTCCACCCTCGAAAACTCTTGCCCCGGCCGCCTAGTCGCTTTTTTACGAGCTTCGAGACCGATACGTTCCAGCGATTCCTCTCGCCGACTGCACTCCTCAACGGGGACAGCCTCAACGGTGCTGCCACCCTTTTACATAGACAGCTTCTGGACGGCGACGTCATCGCAGCTACGTCTGTAGCTATACTCTCAACACACGATCTGGTACGCGCTCGCTTTGGTTCGCCTGACGAGCAGCTGTGGCGAAGTACAAAGCATACCGAATACTGGGCGAAACCCGTTTGGATTTTACCAATACATCGGCCGGAATCACACCACTGGGTTGTTTGTATCATTTACCCTGCGGAGAAGCGCCTGCGTCTGTTTGATAGCTTCGCGAGCCACCAGCCGTGGTATGCGGATTTAAAGGTAATCTCAGCTATAACCTCTACACTACCGCATGCTAACGCTTCTCTAGATTATCATGAATCTAGTGGCTCGGTTAAGCTGTGTTGCTCGCCAGCAAGGCCATCCTTGCTTGCAGTACAATTTTACTGGATGGACAGCGCAGCCACTGCTGGCCAGTTGTGCTCAATGGAACGGATTTGATTGCGGGGTGTGGGTCTTAGCCGTGATGCAGTCTGTAATACGAGGGTATGATACCACATCGCTTGAGGACACAGACATATCGGCTTTTAGAAAACACATATTACACTTAATTCTCAAGCTACCCGAGCGGTAGATAGAACCTATTTACATATAATACATATTCATAGTTCGCATATGCAGACCAAACAGTCAAGTCCCTATGCGATATTGAAGATACCCCAGACTTCCAGTAGTACAGTAGCCCGTTAGCGACTTGCCACCATCCGATTTTCAAGAGCCCAGGTGCCTATCATGTACTCTGTCAGCCTCCCGAAAATTGCAACGATGAGGGAGGAGACACCTTCGCGACTTGCCACCATCCGATTTTCAAGAGCCCAGGTGCCTATCATGTACACTGTCAGCCTCCTGAAAGTTGCAATGATGAGGGAGGAGACACCTTCGCGACTTGCCACCATCCGATTTTCAAGAGCCCAGGTGCCTATCATGTACACTGTCAGCCTCCTGAAAATTGCAACGATGAGGGAGGAGATACCTTCAGCAACGATGAGGGAGGAGCCGCGACAAGATATGATGATCTGAAGCATCGCAGTCCCAAAAAAGGAGTGCGAGAGTCCCAAAAAGGGAGTGTGGCGTTTGCTCGTCCAGCCACACTCACCTGGTATATTCCCGTACATCTTCCACAGGCCAATCCGTGCCTTCTCAAAGCTTTTAACAGTTCTTAAATGCCTTATAGTATCTATTGACCAGGTTTGATTTGGCGTTGCCATTACATTATTGCTACACTCACTGCAAATTAGATGTGTACCCAATCAACGGTCTTGCCAAGGTCGTGGTGGGCTTGCTGTGCAGATGCAATTGAATCGCCTTTGCCAGACCGTCCTCTTGTATCTATATAATAGTTAGAAAATATGTCTCTATGTTTCCCGCGCATAGGGAAAACATAGGAAGCTGAATACCTGAAATTGAGCGATATTCCACTACAGATGCCCATATACAAAAGGAGTGAAGACTGCATATAGCGTAGAATTACCTCAGGACCATATATATGGTATGCCTTATTATGTTGCAGAAGACCGCTTCAAGAACGGAGGCGATGTGCGAACTCGGGATGGAAAACGACAGGTTACAAACAACCACATGTACAGATATCTTGCGGCTTGTCGTGTTAAACTCAATTTTGCGATATTGAAATGGCCACTCCCTATAAACGTCGAGCAAAATTTCTTGGGGCTATTCATTAGTATGTAAATCACATACATAGGCACTCAGAATAATTTATTTTGTGTTGTAGTCGTCCTCGGATGTTGAAAACTGAAGTGTATGAACGGCAGCGAGCCTGTTCGATCATCAATGATCATCTAATGACCTTCGGGAGACATCCTTTTGCCTCGAAATTAAATACAAGATGCCGCGCACCCTTTCCGATCAGCATTAGCAGTATTCAAGGTGTTTTCAGGTGATATATACCAGCACAGAAATACATTACAATCGCGCTGGCGTTCATGATAAGTGAATATCGGTATCAATAATCGCAACACGATGCATCTTGGTGATCGGATGCATCTGACATCTAACCTTCATCTTCCCCTCTACTCGCACGCCAAATATCCAATAATTTATCGAATGTTTACGGCGGACATCGCGCTATGGAAACATCACATAACGACGGCTGGGGGATATAAGAGGTGAGCTTGATGTTGAAATTTCCCCCCTTTCCCCAGCTCACTGTGTCTCTGCGACGCTCAACCTACAGTCTTCCCTCGCTTTTCAACTCTGTTCAATCGCCCATAACTCTTAGCAACACCCTAGGCAACCAGGTAAGATCTCGCTTTCCATTTTGATTTCACCGCAAGCTAACAGCCATAGCAGAAATGGCCCAGGACAAAGATGCGCCAGCCCCAGGCCGTCGTAGGGGCTCATCAGAGTACTCGATATCCTCTGGTACCCTCGATGCCATGAATACCGTAGACCTGTCGACCCCAGCAAAATCTGAGCGTGACGAGGTGCCATTTGGTGTCAAGCGGGACGACACTCCGAAGTGCCGCCTGGTAGCTCCCCGTCTAAACGGAGGCTAAGGTCAGAAGATACATCAGCTGTTATCCAAGCCACTCGTCTGCGCTCCAATGTGAAAACCACCCCCAACGCGTCAAAGTCGATCAAAAATGCGCACGAACGGCGCGCTCAGCAGACCCCAGACAACGACATCAACTCCTCTCCAAATCCAACTCCCACATCAGATGGAGACACCATCAATCCCTTCACTTCGCCCAACACCGTCTTCGATATTTTCGGGCCTCAGGAGAGCACCGTGCATCCCACTTTGCCGTCGCTG
>KV417502.1:492954-505880 GCA_001630335.1 Athelia psychrophila | reverse complement strand
GATGGCCAGAACGTGCCGTGGTTGACCCTTTCCATGGGCTGCGCTCAAAGTGGGGTGGTGTGCCGCAACTGGACTCCCGATTGTCGCTTCCCGTCCGAATTCGAGAGGAGCGATAGAGGTATCGAAGGCGCTCCCGTCAAAGAGATCCGTGCCCTGGTGGCACAATTCCAGGACAGTAAACACCCCCTGACCTTCCAAAAAGTCGAGAAACAGGCCGACCGGCAAGGTAAGCTTATAACTATACCACATCTTCTCCATCATCTCACCACGACTGCAGCACTCATCAACAGTGTCCTTCCGGTTGTAACTACCTATACCTACGGAAAGCCTCTGCAGCGCCGCGTTCTATTCGCCAACAATGTCACCAAGACAATCTATGTGGATCCGAAGTTGAATCCAGACACCTCAGGCCCTGCTACATCTCAAGCCGCCGCACTTGACCCCTTGCCCTCGAGCGAGCTGACAGCGCTCGAATTCAGCAGTTCAAGCTCGCCTGACCCTTCGCCTTCACCCGAAAAGCGCCAGCCTGGACGCCGAATCCAGCCCGCTCGCAACACAGAGCCCGGCAAAACGTCCAGTGCACCGAACAAGCGAACAATCAATGCGGTTTCTCCCGGGAGCGCCGAATCTGATGCCGAGTCGCCTCCAAAGCGTGCCAACACCAAGCGCACCAAAGGCAAGCTTCCATCCTCCGATTCCAGCATGGAAGTGAGCGAGATTCAGCCGCCGCCGCCGACAGGAAAGGCTTCCGCAGGTCGCAAGAAGGCAGTCGGTACAACCAGCAAAGCCAAAACAACAAAGAAGCGACCAACCCAATGTCGAGGGCCAGTCCGTTGAGGATGTCTTTCGCGACCTCGATGGTGTTGCAGTTCAGGGTGTTGGGGGTCGTTGATAGGCGCGTAGATATTGATGAGGTCGTCATGGTGAGGTTTCTGGACTTTACTGGTATTGGCGGTGGTCTCGTTGATGAGGTGTTTCGTGCTAGTTTGTTCGTGGCAGCCACTAATCTCCTTCACTGTGCTCAGGAGCGTCCGCAAGGCGACAGCCGAGCTCGGCGGCCAGGCCGTCGAGGATGTGGTTCGCGCTCTCGATTTTGTTGCAGTCTCAGGATGTTGGCTATGTTGCTGGGCGCCCAGATCTTGATGAGGCCGTCGTCGTGCCGTTTTCTGGACTTTGCTGGCATTGCCCCCCGCCCCCCCGTCAACGGACCTAACTACCCCCAAGTCGCGGCTTCAACCGGACTCCGAGCGTCAAACCCCGTTGCCCCAAGGGGACCCCGAGCTTCAAGCCGCGTTGAAACGGCATTGCGCCCCCAACAGGCCCGGGGCCTCTGTGCTAGCCAAGAAGCTGGCATTCGCCTCTCCTGGGCCGCTTGAAGCTCGTCCAGACAAGCCGGCACCAGCCGTCATGCTGGCAGTCGCATCTGCACCAACCCAACGAGAGCCTCGTGTAGGTCGTGCAGACACACCTATCCCCTCGGCGCTTCTCCCTCGCAGCTCAGATTTGGATGCCGCCACAGCACAAGCGGACACCCAGAGGTCATCCAGTGACACGCGCTCGGCGGGCCCGCCATCAGCTGCTTCCAGCAATGGTTCTACCGGCGGACAGCCAATGACGCGCGAAAGATCAGTGCCATATCCGGAGTACAGCAGAGGTGTTGACGGCGGGGCATATCAGGGGTATGGACACGCCGAAGGCCACTACGATGGTCGCACCGAAGGCCGCTACAACGGGCGCACCGAAGGCCGCTACGACGAACAGGCCGAAATTCGTTACGATAGACGTGCCGAAGGCCGCTACGATGGACATTACTTCGATGATCGGTATGGTCCTCGCGGGTTGCACCCTTATCCAGGATATTCTGCCGCGCCGCCAACAAGGGGAGACGACATGGATTCTCGCAATTATCGGTATCCTCCAGCCTCGTATTATCCATCGCACTCTCACAGGCCGCCATCGCACCACGACTACAGGCAGTACGGAAATACGGTCTCTCGATACACTCATTCCCGTGAACCATCCCCAGGCCTACCTGGTTCTCATCAACGAGATGTCCACATGCAGCCGCCATCGCCATACATGGGTTATGCAGAATCAGCATATCACCCATCGGCTCCTCCAGCACACCGCCAAAGGCACCCTGACGCTACCGTGCTCAGTCGTGTAGCTTCACCTCAGGCCGGGCCTTCGCGCTTGGCTTGACCCTGCGCCGGGAGCCTTCAGTCGGACTCTGGTCACTGTGTTTGTTATCTGCTATTTTTTTGTTCTTGCTATCCGCTGAATATCTATACTTATGTTTCTTGGTCAGTATTTGCTAATTGCTGATTTTTTGTTCTCGTTCTCTGCTGTCATTGTGTTTGTCATTTGCTAATTGTCTATTTTCGCTCTCCGCTCCTCATCTATACCTACTGTGACCTCTATTTTCCTTTTCCTTGTCAGCATTTGCTATTTGCTGTTTGTTTGTTCTCGCTCTCCGCTACTCATCTATACTACCTACCTACTGTGACTCCTGTGTTTCCTTGTCGGCATTTGCTACTATTTGCTATTTTTCTCTCCAGCTGAATTAATTGCACTTTTTTGATATTTACCAACGCGCCCTAAGATGATATGATGGTTCAGGCCGATGCATCAGATGCTTCAGATACATCGATGTTTAAAATATGCATTGCGCTGGATGAATTTTTACATCATATACATGGGATGCATCTGATATTGCCACAGGATGAAATCTTACATAAATGTCTACGGGATGCATCTGGGATGCGCTGTACCCGGCGGATGCATCTAATATTGACATAGGATGAAATGTTACATAAAGGTCTACGGGATGCATCTGGGATGCGCTGTGCCCGATACTGGATGGCGGATGCATCAGGGACACACTGTACCTGATGCATCTGAAAAGGGCCAACCATATCGGGATTTTGGTGAGAGCCATCATGCGATGAAAGGTCTCGAAGAGGGTATTCTTCGTAACATAGGAATACCCTCTTAGAGACCATTTGATCATCAAACATCTGCTGCCAAGGGTGGCCAAGGTTTTCCGGAAGCGCTGTAAGGAACATATGCCGCTGGACGAAGTGGTGCAGAGTTATTCAACGCGACCATCGACAAGATTTCGGCCGCAGTGGCCATTTGGACGAATTTGGAAGGCGCGGTGCCAGTCCCCACTTTTAGTGAAAGTGAAAAACGGAAAGCAAAGGGTGGTGACGTGACGCCACAGAGCTCGAGCTTCGGGCGCTTCTTCCGAGTCTGAATCTTGCGAGCCTTTCAGCTTCCTCTCCTCCTACGTATGACGCCATGGGTTCTCTTGGGCTCTCCTAGGCTGTATTCTGCTTCCTCGAACTACTAGCTTTGGACTCTGAACTTACGACCTGCGCCATACGCATTGGATTGTATGCTACACGCTGGACATAGTAACGGGAATGAAATATGGCTCATGTAATGCCCTCAAGCCCCTGTGAACATGAGGCAAATAGCTTTATCTTCCACGACCACGATCCCCCGTGTTTTCAATCCTCACCTCTGCTCCACCCAGCCCTTCTCTCGTGTCCTTAGGAAGCTCTCGTGCCCGGGCCGCGTCAACGCTCAACTCAAACGAGCTCAAGCTGCCCGCGGTTCAAGGCAACATTGATCCGGAAGCTAAAGCAACAAGGCATTCGCGGTACTACTTCAAAGCTGGAAACATCGTCTTCTTGGTGAGTTGACTTCCCCATCGATCCCGTATATTTATCCTCACGCATCCGGTCTCAATAGATTGAGGTGCTCTACAATGACCATCGCTACTTTTTCGAGCGCGACTCTACCCACTTCCGCTCCATCCTAGAAAGCGTCCAAGGAGCCAACGAGTGTAACCCAATTGCATTGTCAGCTGCAGTGACTTGGGGGCGAATTTTTCGCCATTCTCTATCCCACGTAAGCGCACGCCTCCCTCTGGCCTATGTGTATCTTAAACACACCAATGTAAATCAGTGACTTCTGCCGCCCTGCAGAAAAGATCTCGACCCTCCATCTCGCAGCAAAGTGGGGCTTCAATAGCATCCAGCTCCTCGCCATCGATAGCCTCACCACAACCGCCATTCTCGTTGATAAGATCGTCCTCGGACGCCGGTACGGCATTTCGGACTGGCTGCCCGGAGCTTACAAGGCTGTCTGCACACGGACCGATTCTTTGGCTGTCGAAGAAGGCCTAAAGTTAGGCGTGTAGGATATTATCAGGATCTCGGCTACGAGGCAGGTATATGAGTTCGCCAATGCCCGGTACGAGACCAGGCATCTCTCGAACGACCTCGGCGATATTTTCAGGTTGGAAAAGCCTGTTGAAGAAGTGGGCGTCGGTTCCGCTGATGTTGAAGAGAGTGCTATCAAGATCCTGGAGGACTAGGTCGTGCTAGTGCTAGTGCAAGCGGAATTCGTGGCTTTCCCAACACCTCCTGCCCAAACACCTTGCAAATGGCTTTTATGGCCAACCCCTTAATGCGACTTGCGCTAGCCAGGGTTATCACCCCTGTGACTTCTGCCCTGGCTGTCGAGCGCCAAAAGTATCAAAATCCGACGATCGCCGACTCAAGCGGGAGGATAAAGAAGATAAAGAAAAGCGTCTAAATGATCCCAAAGAGCAGCACCATGTGAAGCAGCGGGACCTGGCCGAAAAGCAAGAGCGGATGACACTCTTCGACCGGCGCCACTGATCACCAGTACCTCCATGCTCACGTGTGCCTTGTAGTACTTGCTTCAGTTCGGGATTTGGGCCGTTCTGTACTTCCTTTCCTCCGTCCCCGTTCAATTTACCAAAGGTCGATATCGCCCTTCCTAGCCACGCAGAGTAGTTGGAGGAACAGGACAATAACGAGCACCTATCCCCGTTCCCTGGTGCAGTTTTGATTGGGCTAGACCTGCTTGAAGCGCTGGAGCTTATTTCCTCGACGTGCTTAACGTGTTTGCTGTGCGGAAATGATCAATGACAGCAATGGTGGCCCGCCCATATCCACATATACTTTTAGACAATTGGCGCTTACCTCACACCTCACTTCTCTGTGACGCGTATTCAATTGGCTTTCGCACTGCTGTGCCGCGGATGTGGGTCCTCGGCAGTTACAGTGTGTCCCG
Source organism: Athelia psychrophila (assembly GCA_001630335.1). Classification (NCBI taxonomy): domain Eukaryota; kingdom Fungi; phylum Basidiomycota; class Agaricomycetes; order Atheliales; family Atheliaceae; genus Athelia; species Athelia psychrophila. Next base: position 500,771 of record KV417502.1, on the reverse strand, counting down.
CCGATTGCCTAAACCTTCTCATCATCTGATAGGTATATAAACATTCAGTGTATTGTTCTATTGAACTTACACTGGCCACGAAGCATTGCCAATATGGGGATATCGTGGGAGCACTTTCGTCTACTTTCATGGCCACAGCAGATGGCACGGTTGGAGGGTTCAAGGGCTCTGTTTTTTTTTTTTGGGTGTCTCGCGGCGCCGCGTGTGGCTATTCTGGGCGCGTTTTTGAGTTTTTATGCTGCCGGCCAGAACAATGGCGCTTCAATTTGTACAACTCTTCTGTGGAGCTGCGCTATTGTTCTCATTTCAAATGTGCCTACTGGGGGCCCACAATACTCGCTACGCCCATCTCTTCATTTCTATAGCTAAATGTGCCTAATAGTGGGAGCCCACAACACTTGCTACTTCTATCTCTTCTTCTTTCCCGTCTTATCAAAGTGCTCCCATCCTTCCCTTCCTCTAGGCTGGCACACATAAGACGTCTACAAACCAAAGTACAAGACTGCATCTGAACCTGCCAGCATATGACAGCGATGCTTCCTTCTGATTTCTCCCCGTGGCCCCTCTTCCCACTTGCGCGGACCTACGTTGTGTTCTCGATCGATTCAATAGCAACACTTGCGTCTCTGAATGACGCTGAAGTAATCGCTGCTGCCAGCACACTGCCATCCGGACAATATGTGGGATATGTCGCCGACGTTGAGGTGAGCGCCAGCACAATTTCAGAGCTCACGGGTGGCAATTTACTCCTGGTTATGATCCAGACGTCAAGCCATTACGGAGAGGGAGATGCGGCTTTCACAACACTATTACGCATTGAGCTCCTACGACGACAACATCATTCGGTGCATCCTTCAGAGCAGGCCGGTCAGGACGCCTCCGCTGGTTCGAGTACCACACCCATTCGAACGCGGGAGACATCGACAGCGAGTCTCCTGTGGCCTGGCTTCTTCCACTCTCCAGAGTGTACCATCAATATCCGTGTCATGCGGAGACACGCGGATGCGTCTAGGGCGGCACGACTCAGGCCGCCCTTCGCGAGCAAGAGAGCGAAAAGTCTGAAGCGCCGCGCAACAGCCACGCATGTCGCTGCTCACCCTGGCGTAACTACCCCCAACCTGAAGCCTCCGCGGCGCCATTCCTCGATGTCATATGCTCCAGGCGTTCAGACCGAAGTGGAATCACTGGCAAGAGAAGGCAATTTCCTGGGCAAGACTTTGTCGAGCCTGGTCGCCGAGGAAGGAATCCCCGATATCGTTTCTATTGTTTATTGCAACTCCGACCCCTCTGAGGAGACGTGCATGCCTCTGGCTACATGGATGACATACGACATGAACAGTGTGACGGAGCCACTTGATCCCGAGCATTGCCTTGAGGAATGTAGAGCCCTCCGAAGGTCCGCATCAATTTCTCTGGGATTCATCAGGCGAGAGATAGTACTTACCTCTATTTTTTCAGACTTGAAGAAGAGCACTATGCTCGAGCGAAGGCAAATATAGCCGCTGCAATAGTACAAGCCCGTATGCGCGAAGCCCAGGAATCGCAACCTGGGTGCCAGAAGTCTGTAAAAAGGCGAATGTCGGTCAGAATCAGTCAATCTTCGCGCGCAATTGCTGCTCGTTCTTCGGATCTGGTAAGGCCTGGGAAGCTCGAAGCGATGTGGGAACGATGGTGGAGAAGATTTCGTGCTTGAGAATTTTTCGTGATATATTCTATTGTATTTATGTGGTAAAAATGTAGTCTTTGACAGCCTTTGAAGCTTTAAATTTGAAGGCTCGCACAGGCTCAGTGTTCACATATATAGACCTCGGTTGAGTGCGCAATGAATGGGTAACCCCGGTCTCCGGATGCTGTGGAAACTTCAAAAAAGGGCGGCACGGACCTCGGAACCACAGATGTGCATCGGACCGTCTGCGGCCGTTACGGTACAGTTACGGTACATATCTGGGGTAGCACAATAGTCGCTCAACATCTTCCTTCCCTCCACCTCATCCCCTCCAATGGCTTCCCTCCTCCGTGCATACAAGTAAGCTTTTCTTATCGAACTACATCCCCAGGTCTCTAAACACAATCCGCACACAGCTCAGTTCTCCAACGCCGCCCTTATGCCGCGTCCATGGCTACTTCAGCTGTGCTGTTCGGTGGAGGCGATGTTATTGCCCAGCAAGCCATAGAGAAAAAGGGTCTCAAGGCCCACGACGTGCGTCATCTGCCATACGTGACCAATGCACTTTCCTGACGATTTTCGTCTGGTAACTCTACAGTGGGCACGTACAGCGCGCCTGACCTTCTACGGCGGAGTGTTCTTCGGGCCTGCGATGACTAAGTGGTACCAGCTGCTCAACAGGATACAATTCCCCAACCCTACGAAGGCGACTATCTACCGAGTGCGCACAGTCCTGTCGTTGCTCCACGTTTTACGTCACTCATCCCCCACGCATTTTAGGTCGCGCTTGACCAAGGTGTACTCACACCCGGTGTTGTCGCATTCTTCTTCTCTTCGATGACTTTGATGGAAGGGAAAGGATTCGGTGATGTGAAGGAGAGACTCGACAAGGTATGCATGCTCTCGGGCTCACTGAGGAAGCTGATCTGACTGGACTACTTGCCATCTAAACAGGCTTATCAGCCCACCCTCCTTCGCAATTGGTGTGTTTTCGTCCCCACCCAAATCATCAACTTTGCACTGGTGCCCCACCATCTGCGATTCGTTGTTGTCAGCGTTGTCAGCTTGTTCTGGAGTGCGTATTGGGCTCCTCAGCGACCCTCAACCTTCATCTCTGCTAAGTTCACGGAAGCAATAGCGTGACCTACCTAATTAATCAGTTATGCGTTCGTATACCTTCTTGTGCGCATGAGAAAGAGACCGAGGAGATGAGGAGGAAAGGCTGCAAAGAGTCTGAGGCAAGGTGGCTCATACAGGTAGAGGAGCAACCATAGCTACTCGAGGGCCGGGAGCGCATCGAGGCGATTTAGGAGCAGCAGGTACTTCAGAAGACCCGCTCGTGAGAAACGAAACCGCGCCAGGCTGGCGCTACTATGCTTACAGACACCACAGGTAGGACGTACTTTATGAGTAGTCGAAGTACCCTACGTGCAGATCACCCATAACCAGCGTGGAAGAAAGCTCGGTTGCGACAACTTCATGGGACGCCTCTTCGGCGGACACTTTCGCGGCACGTCAGCAGAGGCCGGGACAAGTAGAGAGTGGATGGGTATACATAATCGATACTTACGTCGTGTTCAAGTTTACTGAGTGTAGGACGAAGGTGTGACCGTGTTTAAGCGGTAATAGGAACCTGAAAAGCTCGCCCCCGTCACCACAGGGCTAGATGTCCAGTGTTAATTGTTAACCGAGAGGAAGAATAGCTCACTATCCGAGTGGTTCGTCTTACTGAGCAACTGGAAGGGTCTCACGCATAGTTGCGGCTATAGCGGATCAAAAGCAAACTCGGATGACGAGTAGCAACGCCGGCCGAACGTCCTACGTTTTATTCGCGGCTCGCATCTGGACTTGAGGAAGTTATCGAAAGTTACGCGCTAGTGAATACAGCATCGGAGGCGTCAATGAGATGTGTACGAGCTGCGCGGTAAGTCCGAGTTTTACTTCGGCATTTACGAGACCACATGTGGCGACTCGGCTGGTCGTCCGGGTTACCTGGAGAGTTCCTGGAGCGCTAGCGGCATTTCCGGTTGTATACGTGTTGTCCGTACGGATGCTGCACAAGAAGATGATACGATTTTCCACGCATATGATATAATAACCTCCACGTATTCGATTCTCTCATTTCTGAAGTGAAGCGGTATATTGCGCTGGCACCAATTGGAGAACGTCCTTCGACCGCGCCTGTAACAGCCGTTCTGTTTGACGCTACTTAAACCCTACCCCATTCAAACTCACAGAATAGTGACGTGTAGTTGAGTAACGAACAAGTCCAGCAACTTGCATGTGAGCCACGTACCTGGTCAACACTTGGGTAAGTTGGATGGTCTCGCGGCTAGGCGACCTCCGTCGAGACCCCCTTCGCGTCGTCGCCAGCGACGACCCTACACACTGCGCACTCATATCGAAACTTTTATGTACGTAGAGTAACGACTACTATGAATCTCGCGATCGATGCCTGTGCCCGCCTAGCTGCGCTGACGGTCGCAGAATGACGCCACAACAGCCCGAGTTTGGGAGTATACCCGAATAGTCGTCCATATATGTCAGAAAGATATAGCTCTCTTCCCTTGAATACCCATCGTCTACCCCGAACTATAGGATGCGCCTATCAGAGCTGACACACCCACAGTAGCGCTTCCTGCAGCGATGATGGTTTGCGCAGAAACCACGCATGACGAAGGAGGATGTGTAGTTTGAGTGGCTGGATTGGTAGTATAGCTATCTACACTAGAGTCGCATACTGAGCTTTCTAGGCTGTCGACGTTGGGGTTGTAAGGCGTCAAGCCGGGTGTCGTTAGAGTGACTTGCGAGAGAGAAGGAGCTACCGTCAGATCTGCCGGAAGCTTAGCCACAGGGAGTCCATGTACAAAAGAAAGTAAATGGGGACGAGGATACGATTACGAGTGAGACTGTAAGTCCTTATGAAGGGTCGACTTGAGCTAGGGTCGTAATGGCTTGGGAAGGCGCGGCAAGAGAGTAGGAACGTCCTCTACCCCCGTTGTGACCACGGGCACTCGGACGGCTACTGCGCCATACGCGAGTCGCGCATGATACACGAGCGGTCACGTCTCCGTTCATCGTTGGACCCCTCCAAACTACCTCACGTTATGCCATTCAACGGTGGGTAAAGCGCACGACCCGGTACACGACTGACCCACCGATCCCTGCGCGCACCTGTGTGGACAACCACGTCTATTTTGAAGGTGATCCCTACAGATGCGTGTGTGGGCGAGTTCGCCCAAACCTCCCCTTCACTTCTTTGCATAAGAGGACCCTTGCATGCGCGACTGGCGTCTCAGTCATAAAGAGTAAGAAGCGTAACACTTTCTATCAGTAAGTATAGGAACGTTTTGTCGCGGAAGCTACCGATAAAGGAAGTTCGGGTTGCGCACGCTTGATCGTAGGCTGTCCTGAAACTGTCTTAGAAGTCGCGCGGGTTGGGCGACAGGTAGGGGGGCTGGGTCTGCGGCTGTCTGTTGCCCCAGCTGCAGGAGGACGTGGGGAGGCGGTAGGCGTGGCGAGGGCGAGAAGGGTGTAGTCCGCGGTCACTATCGGCAGTTTGTCTAGATAGTCGTATGCACGTCCTGCACGACTGTCAGGGACGGAGAGAGCGTCCGGAGGGGCGCGAATCGCACGGACGCACGTTTCCCGTCCTGCCAACCGGGCACCCGCACTCGCAACATCCTGTCACCCCGCCGCTGCTCGAACACGACTCTCAGCCGTTCCACGAACTCCCGTATTCCCGTATTTACGTATTACGTATGGCATAATTAGTTAATGACATCGATATATCATGCTTAGATTAGATGTTTCAGCTCAGGGACTTTCATTTTTTATGTCGTATCACAGGTACAGGTACATATCCATTGGTCAAGTTAAGTGGGGTGAGGAAGCGGAACATCGCTCGCTGTAAAAAGACGTCTGTCATGCCGTGGCGAGATTCACTGCCTCTAATCTTGAAAACGCCGTGTTCCTCTTTGTTTCTCTGAATGGGTCACCATTTGCTAGCGACTGCCGCGACTGCTAGGAGTATCTGCACCTAGCACTACCGCGGTGAGACAACGTTAGGTCACCCGGAGGGAGTGTGCGCAAACACTACAGAAAGACTCGTTAAACGTGCCTCTTCGCCGCCTAGTACGGTGACTCTCCAGACTCGCGGAACCCCGCCTTCCCGCTGCTCTGGCCGGTTCAGTAAAAAAGATCTTTGAGCAGCGTTTGCTCGCATCTGCACTCTGACAGAACACTAACATTACCGGACGCCCCTTTTAGTTAACGGTTAGCTGATAGCTTCACTAGTCGTGTATGGCGACGTTGTGTGATTCTGATTCAAGGAGCTTCTTCGGCGCTCCCAGACGGTCGAGAGACTGCCGCCAGTCTAGCATGCTGTAGGTGAATTGTTCCCCTTATACACCAGCACCATAACGCACGCGTTACAGGAAGGCCCTAAACTGGAACGACAGACTAAGCATTTCTGGATCGTCCAGCTCGCGTCGGCTGTCACTCACCAGCCGCAGCAGCGACGGGTACCTTCTGCCGCAGCTTCCGGAACCACACGCGTTGACGTCCACAGCGCGGTAGAGTAGCTTGGCCTCGGAGTGTCGTAGCCACAACGAACGCGCCGGCCAACCGTGGGCCTGCTGCCGCCAAAGCGGCTCCCGCACTATCGTTAGACTGGTGCCATTACCTCAGCGTCCGGCTCCTATCGTATAGCGGCTTAGCGTCGACCCTCCGTACTCACTTCACACAGGCCCCACGTCGTCAAGCTAAAGCATCAGGTACACAAGACTAAGACCCAACATAACACAACGCCGGACACTCGTCTATTGCAGTCGAGCACCTTGGTGTTACTCTGTGTTTATAACTCGAGTGTAAGGCCTGTATCGGGTGTATGCAGAACCGGAGTATGTAACGAGGCAGGAGCTTTCACCTTCCTGAATAGCTCTTACGTTGTATTACCGTGTGTTCCCCCTTCTACGCCAGACTCGTCAGCTGCAGGTGTGAGAGCAACTACGTGCTATCTAGTAGTCTCGTCCTGTTAGAGCCGAGACGTCTCCAGCAACTCATCTGCCTCAAGTAGCTCTTCCGCAACCTCCCCGCCACCCCCGAGACGTACAGCTCAACTAAAACTAACACAAACTACTCACCACATACCAGGAGAATATATACAGACTTTCGACGTCTTCTCCGCTACGGTGTGCTCTTCGTTTTTTCTATGCCGTACTAATTTTCTCGTGTTTCGCTCGTGTTTCGTCTGAGGAACGTACATCCCGAACGTCCCCGAACGCAGGTGTCTTACGGGTTTCGACTTCCTTCGTAGTTAGGTCTATCCCCGGAATAAGTTTCTACGGTGAAGCTGAACGACTAAAGCCAGGCAAGGTCCCATAGCACCGGTGTGTCGCCTCTCTCAACTCCGTGTTTCCGCCGTGTAGTCGAATATTCGAAGCAATAGCCGTAGGTGGATCCGGTTTCAGTAGCCTGACAATTGCAAACAGGAACATTGGATTCCCCATTAAACCTGGGTTACATCGGGTTACAGTGGTCTGCATGATACGGCTAGACAGCTAGCCCTGGGTGTGACTGGGTGTAAGGGACTTGCGGTGGTTTGGTTTGGCTGAGACGGAAACAGGACGCCTTATACGGTTTCCTAGTACGCAAGTAGGGCTCCTCGTAGTTACCATAAACCGCCGCGATTACTATCTCGATCCTTCCCTAGCCGTTGAATAAGTTTACTACACCATGGCAATGTTGAAGTATCGCGGTTGGACTCCGGACTCTAAGGTTCTGCGTAAAATTTTCCGATTTTCATGGCACCTGGGTGAACGAAACCCCGGTCTCCTTCCAGTTCGCGTTAAGCTAATTATATGTACTTGCATCAAATCGAGATACCAGTGGGTACATTCATTGAGATACATTCTTCAACTTCCCATAAACAAGTAGATACGCAGATTCACACATAGTAAAACAACCAGGGCAAGGGCGTCTAGTAACGAATACTTTTTAGTGCCACTGCCCACTCTGCAGATAAGTTCGAACTGGTAAAGCCAGAGCCGTCCACAGAGAAGGAGTCGTCAAACGACACGCAAGTGTCGACTCTCCATTCACAGATACCCACAGTGCAGTCAATACCGGGGCCACACGTTTCTGTCTCTAT
>KV417502.1:481684-492929 GCA_001630335.1 Athelia psychrophila | reverse complement strand
TTAAAAGTCCTCCGACTGTCACATGTACTATCCGTGGACCCGAGAACTTTTAGCCTACCACCGTTCAGCGCTTCCACAGAGGAGGGAGTAGCAACGTTGAAAGTCCTCCGACTGTCACATGTACTATCCGTGGACCCGAGAACTTTTAGCCTACCACCGTTCAGCACTTCCACAGAGGAGGGAGTAGCAACGTTAAAAGCCCTCCGACTGTCTCATGTACTATCCGTGGACCCGAGAACTTTTAGCCTACCACCGTTCAGCGATTGCCCGATGACATGATGACCTTCAGACCCCATAGAAGTTATAGCGTATCCCTGAACTGACGAACCAGACGTATACGCTTGATACTTATACATAATATACATTTATCCAAGATAGATGGCGAGCCCATCGAACTCTTAATTCACATTATACACAAAAGATTTTCGGCTATACAGACACAGGAGTTCGCTACACCATAGTATGGGAGCATAATGTCTGACGTAGTGCCGATTCTGGGTGTGGGGCGTTAGTTTAGGCAAGGCAACCCGTGTTGACCGGTCGTCACCGACGCGACAGGTGGGTCATTTTAGTATGACGTTCGTTCCTACCGGAACGACCGCTCGTTGTGTCGAATTGGCTCGGTGATCTAAGTACTATTAGATCTCTTCGCAATCGTACTCCATCACATCTCCAATATCGATTCTAATGGAAATTTAGGCGTATGGTGCCGACCGCCGAGCGTTTCGATAGTTTGTCTACGTCCGCGAAGAGGCGTCCCATTTACTATGTTTGTTGGGTCACCACACTAAGGCCGGCTACATAACCATTTTAGGTTTGCCAAAACCGGGTCATAAGCCATACGAAACATGAAGCGGTGTCGACGAGCAGTCCGCTTGGTTTCGCTCGCGCATGGTCTAGCACACAACTCTCATATCGATGTCTGCATCGACGCTACTGCAGCGGCAGGTCTTCGACAGATACGTTTTCCCATCGTCGTGGCAACTCCGACAGCGGCGACTCCTCACGTCAGCCGCTATCCTTAGCGACCTTGCATAGCGAGAGCTTCGACCACTTTTTCGCTGATCCGCCGGCCCCGTTCTCAAAAGCTCCCACCTTTCATGGTTAGCATCCATGACCTAAGTCTAGCAGACAAGACGTCTATATAACTGCCTAACCTAGCTACAAGTCTAAGAGGACACTCGTCAGTCATAATTAATTCCGTCCTTGCTCTACTTCTGAGTGACCTTGTCGGGTTCTCTAGCGTCGTCTCCGTCAGAGCTACTATAAAAGTAGTAACATATACAGCAGGTGTGGGCCCTCCAGCAGAAGTCGTTACTCATTCAGTGATAGATTATCTTGCCGAAAGCGCAACGGCAACAGCTATCATAACAGCAGTAGTAACAGCTGTCATTATTACCAAACGCGGTAGCGTCCCTGGTAGGTTAGCTCCTGGTCACAGCACAGAAGCGGCCGGTCCTAGACACGTTGAACTCACCGGACACGTTGTCGTCACGCCTCAGCGTGACGCCTCCATTTACCGCACCTGGTCGCGGGGAGGTCTTTCTCGTCGACTGCAGCTACGAGCCGATTCTCTTGTAAGTTCCTCCTTAGAACTCTTTACATATAGTCCAGTACTTACTTCTACTACTACTCTTCTGAGTGTAAGTCCGAATGCTTATCGGTCGAGCTGACGCCGGTCAAGGTAGGGATTGGTAGATGTCTCTAACAGGCGGAGCGGCGGGTTCGCGGCTGCGAGGGTATCTGTGCGCAGGAAGAACTCATTACGCGCGTACGGAACTGCCTACAAACACAGCCGGTCGGTGGCTCCATCTAGAAGAAGGGAGGCGCTATAGGTATACAGGAGGTAGTTTAGACTAGACAGTGCCTCCAGTCTATCCAACTAACCGTCACCGACCCCGTCGCCATACCTGGTGCTGCCTAGTACCTCTAGGCGGTCGAAGCGCGTTATGGCCAACTTCCACACCTACCGAGACTCTTCTCGCCCGAACGCGAACCACTACCGGACCGCCCACGCAACCACGCGAAAGCAAGGATAGTTTTCTTTAGATAATCTGCTCTGTAAATTCATTTTACAATCACGGCATGGATTTCGGACCACGAAAGGGGGCTGGCGAACTAGTTCGGAGAGGGTGAGATTCTTCGAGGGATATCGCGCGAACGCTTACAACTAAAAGTCTAGGGACCGCTCTTCATTCCAGGCTTGTTTCAACTGCAGTTGTGGAAGTTCGAGTCCCTTAAAAAGCACCTACAAGTCTCTACATATTTCGAAAAGCTGCGGTCACTCATCGACGACTACTACCAGCGCGTCTACGACATCTGACAGAAAGCAAAATGCTCGTTCAAAAAGCGGCGGTCGTCTTTCCCACGACGCTCGTAGAAGCTAGTGGAAAAGCTGCCGCCGATACAGAAGAACATCCCGGTCATGACACAGATAGAGGAAAACCTCCGCAAATCCTCGTAGACTTGGCCATGCAGTCGCTTTCAAAACTACGTAGTTTAAAATGAATGCTCGTGCGTCACTATAAACACGGAGCTGGACTTCACGGGTGACGAACGCGTCGAGAAGAAGACAGCGAGGTGTAAGTGCATAATGGACGAGTGATAGGAAGCAGTAGCGCTGCTGGGGCCTTAACTCGAACGCTAACTAGGTCAGAGGCTCCTTTGGTGCGTACAGCTTTGGATATTTCCATTCAACGGCCAGCTCATAGGTATAGGCTGCCGCCGCGACTATCATTTTAATCGTAGGTAAGTAAATCTTTTATCTACGGAATGGGGTGACAAGAGCACTGCGGTTACTCGGCAGCGTAAGCTCTGGTGTTCGCGAGGTGCGGAAGGGGTAGCGACTCTGGATTGGGACCAAACTCTGCGCCCAATATGTAGTCGACCGTACTGGTGTTCGCGAGGTGCGGAAGGGGTAGCGACTCTGGATTGGGACCAAACTCTGCGCCCAATATGTAGTCGACCGTACTGGTGACTACACGTATACGTACGTAGCGGCAACAGCGTTTGTACTAGGCGACGTACTATAGGAGACCGGCAACGATGAGGGAGGAGATACCTTCAGCAACGATGAGGGAGGAGCCGCGACAAGATATGATGATCTGAAGCATCGCAGTCCCAAAAAAGGAGTGCGAGAGTCCCAAAAAGGGAGTGTGGCGCTTGTTTGTCCAGCCACACTCACCTAGTATATCCCCATGCATCTTCCACAGGCCAATCTGTGCCTTCTCAAAGGTCTTAACAGTTCTTAAATGCCTTATAGTATCGATTCACTAGGTCTGGTCCGGTGTTGTCATTACGGTATTGCTAAACTCGCTGCATATTGATTGTGTACCCAATCAACAGTCTTGCCAAGGTCGTGGTGCACTTGCTGTGCAGATGCGATTGAATCGCCTTCACCAGACCGTCCTGTTGTATGTATATAATGGTTAGAAAATATGTCTCTACGTTTCCCGTGCATAGGGAAGATATAGGAAGCTGAATACCTGAAATTGAGCGAAATTCCACTACAGATGCCCATATGCGAGAGGAATGAAGACCGCAGATAACGTAGAATTACCTCAAGACTGTATCTATAGTATGCCTGATTATGTTGCAGAAGACCGCTTCGAGAACGGAGGTGATGTGCGAACTCGGGATGGAAAATGACAGGTTAGAAACAAGCACATGTACAGATATCTTGTGGCTTGTCTTGTTAAACTCAATTTTGCGATATTGCAATAGCCACTCCCTATAGACGTCGAGCAAAATTTCTTGCGGCTATTCATTAGTATGTAAATGACATGTCTAGGCACTCAGAATAATTTATTTTGTGCTGTGGTCGTCCTGGGATCTTGAAAACTGAAGCATATGAACGGCAGTGAGCCTGTTCGATTCATCAATGCTCATCTGATGACCTTCGGGAGACATCCTTTTGCCTCGAAATTAAATACAAGATGCCGTGCACCCTTTCCGATCAGCATTAGCAGTATCTGAGGTGTTTTCAGGTAATATATACCAGCACAGAAATACATTACAATCACACTGGTGTTCATGATAAGTGCTCCGTTCAAATATCGGTATCAATGATCGAAACACGATGCATCTTGGTGATCGGATGCATCTGACATCTAACTTTCATCTTCCCCTCTACTCGCACCCCAAATATCCAATAATTTATCGAATGTTTACAGCAGACATCGCGCTATGGAAACATCACATAACGACGGCTGGGGGATATAAGAGGTGAGCTTGATGTTGAAATTTCCCCCCTTTCCCCAGCTCACTGTGTCTCTGCGACGCTCAACTTACAGTCTTCCCTCGCTTTTCAACTCTGTCCAATCGCCCAAAACTCTTAGCAACACCCTAGGCAACCAGGTAAGATCTCGCTTTCGCTTTCGATTTCACCGCAAGCTAACAGCCGTTGCAGAAATGGCCCAGGACAAAGATGCACCAGTCCCAGGCCGTCGTAGGGGCTCATCAGAGTACTCAATATCCTCTGGTACCCTCGATGCCATGAATACCGTAGACCTGTCGACCCCAGCGAAGTCTGAGCGTGACGAGGTGCCATTTGGCGTCAAGCGGGACGACGACTCCGAAGTGCCGCCTGGTAGCTCCATGTCTAAACGGAGGCTAAGGTCAGAAGATACATCAGCTGTTATCCAAGCCACTCGTCTGCGCTCCAATGTGAAAACCACCCCCAACGCGTCAAAATCGATCAAAAACGCGCATGAACGGCGCGCTCAGCAGACCCCGGACAACGGCATCAACTCCCCTCCAAATCCAAGTCCCCAGTCGGATGGAGACACCGCCGATCCCTTCACTTCACCCAACACTGTCTTCAGTATGTTCGGTTCTCAGGAGAGCACCATGCATTCAACTTTGCCGTCGCTGCCAGTGCAGCAGCAGCAGCAGCAGCAGCAGCAGACAGACTTCGTTCTCCCTCAGGATTTGGGCATGTACACGGCGTCATCGGACTATGTTGATCCCAACCTGTTCGCTGAGTTCCTCCCGGAGAGCAAGTCTGACAGTGGTTCAAGCGCCGCATACGATCAGCAATGGATGCCGCCGCCGGTCGGACTATCATCTCGCAATATGCCACCACCAATCGCTCCCTACGCAACAAAGCCGCAGCCAGAAGCTTATGTGCAGCACACCCAGCAGTATCCTCAGCGGTACCCCTCGCGCGAGCTGCAGCCGCTTGGATATGCGGTTTACCCGTCGCACGGAAACTCAGGTTACCACCAGTACCACCATGCCGACTACCCACCGCACCCACCTGGTCTTCGCGGGCCGCTCGCCTCTTCCGTCAATAGCATGATGATGCCCCCATCGATGTCGGACCCTCAGGTCACTTATGGGGACAGTGGTATTCACGCGCCCCCACCATCGCCCTTGCTTAGGCCGCCACCTATGCATATCCTACCCCCCCAGCCGTTCATGAACATCATTCCCCCCACTCCATTTGACAAAGGGAAGGAGCGAGCCGTGCAAGAGGGGACTCAACCACAGCCTCACACGAACGTCGCACCAACTCTCCCAGATAAGGGGAAGCAGCGAGCTGCACAAGAAGTGAAAGGAGGCTCGCATAGGATTTCCGGGCCCCAATGCACCACACCATCTCCTCCGACAGCTGAACCGCAAGACCTCCAAGACATCGGGATGTCGGCTTTCAGCAGCGCATCTGAAGCCGACGAAGGCGGACGTTGGAGAGATGATACATTGGAAGCCAGCTTAGACGTCTTCAATGCGATGGACGCCAACCTTCACGCTTTCTGTGCGCAGTACGGCGTCAAATTTAGCCGTGCTGTCAAGGAGTACAGCAAGCGGCACAACGTCAAGCTACCTGCGGGAAATCTGTGGAATACTTACTGCCAAATGCACGCCCACCCTGACTATACCCAGTGCGAGCTTGATCGCGTCAAGATCACCACCTCGGCCTTTGACGCGCTATCATCGGACGACCAGCAGCGAGTGCGCTCAGAATGCTGGGCGGCCTTCCAGAAGACCTTCAGCTCCAGAAACGACTGCCGTATCGCCCTGGATTTATTCAGGGATATACTCTCTGTTGAAGAGAAGGAGCATGGGACTACGCTAGCGCGACGTGAAAAGCAATTCAATGTGACAGTGAACAGTTTCACCCATGCGGTATGTATTCAATTCTCATCTCCATCTAATATATCTCCCTAACAGTTTTGACTACAGGCTGATATTGCTAGTCGTGAACAAGACATCGAGTATATCATGTTTTTTAGTGGCACGCATGTACATTCGGACCAAGCCCTCGTCTCTATCAAGATGAGCAATGGCATGAATGGGGTGAGTTATATTCTATTTAATTATTGATATAGCACTTACCGGAAATTCTCACAGTTCCTCGAGGACATATGCAAATCTAGCGTCGATAAAATGAAGGGGCATATTATGTCTTGGTGCTTGTAAGTATTTGGCGGCTTTAGTAAGCATGTATATACTGACGTGTCATGCAGCGCTCATAAATCGAAAGAGATCGCTTATCTCGATCGTTTGGGCGGCTCATCAGTCATGGGAAGCCCATTGTCTTCAACGTCCTCGCTGCAGCCCTCACAAGTCGTCGAAATTACTCCTGCGCTCGAGGGTGCAAAGCCATCTACGAAAGCGCGGACACTCTTACGAAGCCAAATGGGTGCGTCTCATCTCTTCATCTCATTGCCGCACACTTTGTTCTGATATCGCCTCTTGTAGTCGCCTCAGGTTATCAGCTGGCTGATGGCCAGAATGTGCCGTGGTTGACCCTTTCCATGGGCTGCGCTCAAAGTGGGGTGGTGTGCCGCAACTGGCCTCCCGATTGTCGCTTCCCGTCCGAGTTCGAGAGGAGCGATAGAGGTATCGAAGGCGCTCCCGTCAAAGAGATCCGTGCCCTGGTGGCACAATTCCAGGACAGTAAACACCCCCTGACCTTCCAGAAAGTCGAGAAACAGGCTGACCGGCAAGGTAAGCTTATAATTATATCACATCTTCTCCATCATCTCACCACGACTGCAGCACTCGTCAACAGTGTTCTTCCGGTTGTGACTACCTATATCTATGGAAAGCCTCTGCAGCGCCGTGTTCTATTCGCCAACAATGTTGTCAAGATAATCTATGTGGATCCGAAGTTGAATCCGGACGCCTCAGGCCCTGCTACGTCTCAAGCCGCCGCACTTGACCCCTTGCCCTCGAGCGAGCTGACAGCGCTCGAATTCAGCAGTTCAAGCTCGCCTGACCCTTCGCCTTCACCCGAAAAGCGCCAACCTGCACGCCGAATCCAGCCCGCTCGCAACACAGAGCCCGGCAAGACGTCCAGCGCACCTAGCAAGCGGACGATCCATGCGGTTTCCCCCGGGAGCGCCGACTCTGATGGCGAGTCGCCTCCAAAGCGTGCTAACACCAAGCGCACCAACGGCAAGCTTCCAACCTCCGATTCCAGCATGGAAGTGAGCGAGATTCAGCAGCCGCCGCCGACGACGACGACAGGAAAGGCTTCCGCAGGTCGCAAGAAGACAGCCGCTGTGACCAGCAAAGCCAAAACAGCGACAAAGAAACGCCAGCCCAAATCGCAGAAGTATGTAATAGAGGACTCGGACGATGAGGAGGAGGGCAAAGAGAAGGGCAAAACGGCGGAAGATGAGGCTAAGGTTGTCCCCGGTGCGTGTATTATATATATTGTAGCTTGTTCCTCACACTAACCTATCACCGCAGAGCGTCCTAAGCCCAGACCCCGCCGCCAGGCCGGCAAGGATCTCGTACCTACTCCGTCGTCCTCACTCGGAGGGCCTGCGGCGCCCTCAACGCCACGCGCCGTAAACTCGACACTGCCACTACCACCCGCACCCCCGTCAACGGACCTAACTACCCCCAAGTCGCGGCTTCAACCGGACTCCGAGCGTCAAACCCCGTTGCCCCAAGGGGACCCCGAGCTTCAAGCCGCGTTGAAACGGCATTGCGCCCCCAACAGGCCCGGGGCCTCTGTGCTAGCCAAGAAGCTGGCATTCGCCTCTCCTGGGCCGCTTGAAGCTCGTCCAGACAAGCCGGCACCAGCCGTCATGCTGGCAGTCGCATCTGCACCAACCCAACGAGAGCCTCGTGTAGGTCGTGCAGACACACCTATCCCCTCGGCGCTTCTCCCTCGCAGCTCAGATTTGGATGCCGCCACAGCACAAGCGGACACCCAGAGGTCATCCAGTGACACGCGCTCGGCGGGCCCGCCATCAGCTGCTTCCAGCAATGGTTCTACCGGCGGACAGCCAATGACGCGCGAAAGATCAGTGCCATATCCGGAGTACAGCAGAGGTGTTGACGGCGGGGCATATCAGGGGTATGGACACGCCGAAGGCCACTACGATGGTCGCACCGAAGGCCGCTACAACGGGCGCACCGAAGGCCGCTACGACGAACAGGCCGAAATTCGTTACGATAGACGTGCCGAAGGCCGCTACGATGGACATTACTTCGATGATCGGTATGGTCCTCGCGGGTTGCACCCTTATCCAGGATATTCTGCCGCACCGCCAACAAGGGGAGACGACATGGATTCTCGCAATTATCGGTATCCTCCAGCCTCGTATTATCCATCGCACTCTCACAGGCCGCCATCGCACCACGACTACAGGCAGTACGGAAATACGGTCTCTCGATACACTCATTCCCGTGAACCATCCCCAGGCCTACCTGGTTCTCATCAACGAGATGTCCACATGCAGCCGCCATCGCCATACATGGGTTATGCAGAATCAGCATATCACCCATCGGCTCCTCCAGCACACCGCCAAAGGCACCCTGACGCTACCGTGCTCAGTCGTGTAGCTTCACCTCAGGCCGGGCCTTCGCGCTTGGCTTGACCCTGCGCCGGGAGCCTTCAGTCGGACTCTGGTCACTGTGTTTGTTATCTGCTATTTTTTTGTTCTTGCTATCCGCTGAATATCTATACTTATGTTTCTTGGTCAGTATTTGCTAATTGCTGATTTTTTGTTCTCGTTCTCTGCTGTCATTGTGTTTGTCATTTGCTAATTGTCTATTTTCGCTCTCCGCTCCTCATCTATACCTACTGTGACCTCTATTTTCCTTTTCCTTGTCAGCATTTGCTATTTGCTGTTTGTTTGTTCTCGCTCTCCGCTACTCATCTATACTACCTACCTACTGTGACTCCTGTGTTTCCTTGTCGGCATTTGCTACTATTTGCTATTTTTCTCTCCAGCTGAATTAATTGCACTTTTTTGATATTTACCAACGCGCCCTAAGATGATATGATGGTTCAGGCCGATGCATCAGATGCTTCAGATACATCGATGTTTAAAATATGCATTGCGCTGGATGAATTTTTACATCATATACATGGGATGCATCTGATATTGCCACAGGATGAAATCTTACATAAATGTCTACGGGATGCATCTGGGATGCGCTGTACCCGGCGGATGCATCTAATATTGACATAGGATGAAATCTTACATAAAGGTCTACGGGATGCATCTGGGATGCGCTGTGCCCGATACTGGATGGCGGATGCATCAGGGACACGCTGTACCTGATGCATCTGAAAAGGGCCAACCATATCGGGATTTTGGTGAGAGCCATCATGCGATGAAAGGTCTCGAAGAGGGTATTCTTCGTAACATAGGAATACCCTCTTAGAGACCATTTGATCATCAAACATCTGCTGCCAAGGGTGGCCAAGGTTTTCCGGAAGCGCTGTAAGGAACATATGCCGCTGGACGAAGTGGTGCAGAGTTATTCAACGCGACCATCGACAAGATTTCGGCCGCAGTGGCCATTTGGACGAATTTGGAAGGCGCGGTGCCAGTCCCCACTTTTAGTGAAAGTGAAAAACGGAAAGCAAAGGGTGGTGACGTGACGCCACAGAGCTCGAGCTTCGGGCGCTTCTTCCAAGTCTGAATCTTGCGAGCCTTTCAGCTTCCTCTCCTCCTACGTATGACGCCATGGGTTCTCTTGGGCTCTCCTAGGCTGTATTCTGCTTCCTCGAACTACTAGCTTTGGACTCGGAACTTACGACCTGCGCCATACGCATTGGATTGTATGCTACACGCTGGACATAGTAACGGGAATGAAATATGGCTCATGTAATGCCCTCAAGCCCCTGTGAACATGAGGCAAATAGCTTTATCTTCCACGACCACGATCCCCCGTGTCTTCAATCCTCACCTCTGCTCCACCCAGCCCTTCTCTCGTGTCCTTAGGAAGCTCTCGTGCCCGGGCCGCGTCAGCGCTCAACTCAAACGAGCTCAAGCTGCCCGCGGTTCAAGGCAACATTGATCCGGAAGCTAAAGCAACAAGGCATTCGCGGTACTACTTCAAAGCTGGAAACATCGTCTTCTTGGTGAGTTGACTTCCCTATCGATCCCGTATATTTATCCTCACCGCATCCGGTCTCAATAGATTGAGGTGCTCTACAATGACCATCGCTACTTTTTCGAGCGCGACTCTACCCACTTCCGCTCCATCCTAGAAAGCGTCCAAGGAGCCAACGAGTGTAACCCAATTGCATTGTCAGCTGCAGTGACTTGGGGGCGAATTTTTCACCATTCTCTATCCCACGTAAGCGCACGCCTCCCTCTGGCCTATGTGTATCTTAAACACACCAATGTAAATCAGTGACTTCTGCCGCCCTGCAGAAAAGATCTCGACCCTCCATCTCGCAGCAAAGTGGGGCTTCAATAGCATCCAGCTCCTCGCCATCGATAGCCTCACCACAACCGCCATTCTCGTTGATAAGATCGTCCTCGGACGCCGGTACGGCATTTCGGACTGGCTGCCCGGAGCTTACAAGGCTGTCTGCACACGGGCCGATTCTTTGGCTGTCGAAGAAGGCCTAAAGTTAGGCGTGTAGGATATTATCAGGATCTCGGCTACGAGGCAGGTATATGAGTTCGCCAATGCCCGGTACGAGACCAGGCATCTCTCGAACGACCTAGGAGATATTTTCAGGTTGGAAAAGCCTGTTGAAGAAGTGGGCGTCGGTTCCGCTGATGTTGAAGAGAGTGCTATCAAGATCCTGGAGGACTAGGTCGTGCTAGTGCTAGTGCAAGCGGAATTCGTGGCTTTCCCAACACCTCCTGCCCAAACACCTTGCAAATGGCTTTTATGGCCAACCCCTTAATGCGACTTGCGCTAGCCAGGGTTATCACCCCTGTGACTTCTGCCCTGGCTGTCGAGCGCCAAAAGTATCAAAATCCGACGATCGCCGACTCAAGCGGGAGGATAAAGAAGATAAAGAAAAGCGTCTAAATGA
>KV417502.1:402013-481195 GCA_001630335.1 Athelia psychrophila | reverse complement strand
ACATCGGGTTACAGTGGTCTGCATGATACGGCTAGACAGCTAGCCCTGGGTGTGACTGGGTGTAAGGGACTTGCGGTGGTTTGGTTTGGCTGAGACGGAAACAGGACGCCTTATACGGTTTCCTAGTACGCAAGTAGGGCTCCTCGTAGTTACCATAAACCGCCGCGATTACTATCTCGATCCTTCCCTAGCCGTTGAATAAGTTTACTACACCATGGCAATGTTGAAGTATCGCGGTTGGACTCCGGACTCTAAGGTTCTGCGTAAAATATTTCCGATTTTCATGGCACCTGGGTGAACGAACCACCCCCGGTCTCCTTCCAGTTCGCGTTAAGCTAATGTATTATATGTACTTGCATCAAATCGAGATACCAGTGGGTACATTCATTGAGATACATTCTTCAACTTCCCATAAACAAGTAGATACGCAGATTCACACATAGTAAAACAACCAGGGCAAGGGCGTCTAGTAACGAATACTTTTTAGTGCCACTGCCCACTCTGCAGATAAGTTCGAACTGGTAAAGCCAGAGCCGTCCACAGAGAAGGAGTCGTCAAACGACTCGCAAGTGTCGACTCTCCATCCACAGACACCCACAGTGCAGTCAATACCGGGCCACACGTTTCTGTCTCTAATATGCGTGAGGTCTTGTTCGACTGTTGCGACTGTTGTTGCTTAGCGTCTACCACCCCGTGGTCACGTTTCAACTACTAAACCCACCCCTGCTTTTGTGTGGTTAACGCTTCCTCCCACCCGACTATTCGGACAAATCTACCTTTCATCAGGTCAATCTAGTTGAAGTAGAGTCATCGATATATGTGATAAACTTCGGTATGTGCACTAGATATACCTCCGTTCCCGTTCTTTCGACTACAACGCACTCTTAAACAGTCGCAACTCACGGCTGTCCCCTTCCTGTGTCCAAGGCTTGCTAGTTGCAGTTAGCTCCTCCCCTAATTACACCGTTCCCCCCCACACTCATGGGGAACAAGGTGCGCTAGATTTTACGCATCTGCTACCCACTACATTTTGCAACGCCTCGAACTTAGATCGCACGGACTGTTCGCCGTAGAGCCGAACAACTCAAACTTCTGCTTAGACGTAAACTTTGGCAGAAGTTTGGGACGCCCTTCCACTTCGTAAACAAGTAGATACGCAGATTCACACATAGTAAAACAACCAGGGCAAGGGCGTCTAGTAACGAATACTTTTTAGTGCCACTGCCCACTCTGCAGATAAGTTCGAACTGGTAAAGCCAGAGCCGTCCACAGAGAAGGAGTCGTCAAACGACACGCAAGTGTCGACTCTCCATTCACAGATACCCACAGTGCAGTCAATACCGGGGCCACACGTTTCTGTCTCTATTATGCGTGAGGTCTTGTTCGACTGTTGCGACTGTTGTTGCTTAGCGTCTACCACCCCGTGGTCACGTTTCAACTACTAAACCCACCCCTGCTTTTGTGTGGTTAACGCTTCCTCCCACCCGACTATTCGGACAAATCTACCTTTCATCAGGTCAATCTAGTTGAAGTAGAGTCACTCGGGCTCATACGTATGGAACAGCTCAGAGAGGAAGTGCAGTGGCTTAGGAAAGGGAAGGTAGTTTCAGTAGCTTCTCTTCTTCTTACGCTGTTGTGGCCCACACTCATGTGGAACCAGTTCGCGCTGGATTTTACGCACCCCCTACTCACTGCATTTTGCACCTCGTTGCTGTCTTGACACGCGTGAGCCATCTATCAGCGGAAGCACCCCAACCCCTTAACATAGGACAACTCGTCGACCATGGTGAACCAGTAGCGTCCGGGCTTCTTGTGAGGCGGCATCTTCCAGTCCGCGCGACACGCACGGGTGACATCTCTATGGTTTGTTTTTAGCAGTCCTTTCACGTAACCAGTGCATACCGTCTACTGCGTGCAGCACCCGGAACTCAGGGGAAAAGAGATACCGAACGACCCGTTATTGTAGCGGAGGTGGCTTGTCGTGTCGACTTCATCGGTACCTGCGCCGTATTCCCGCCGCGACCTCTTGTCTCGACACACGCCTAACACAAATCTCTGGACCCCTACATCAAGCTATTCTTTTCGAATGAACATACGTGCCTCCTCCCTTCGGTAACCTCCCCTACTCCACCTCCCTTCCTTCTACAACTCGCTGATACCACGATGGGGTCTATACATGGCATTGACATGGCATTGCCGGCGTCTGCCAGGCTACGTGTAGACACCAAGGCTCCAGGCACGGCGGGAAAAAACTTCAAAGGTGTCGTAGGCCTCTGGCCCCAATGGGGTAAGTAACGCGTG
Source organism: Athelia psychrophila (assembly GCA_001630335.1). Classification (NCBI taxonomy): domain Eukaryota; kingdom Fungi; phylum Basidiomycota; class Agaricomycetes; order Atheliales; family Atheliaceae; genus Athelia; species Athelia psychrophila. Next base: position 478,894 of record KV417502.1, on the reverse strand, counting down.
AGTTGGCTCCAGATATATACACTTGTGACTCGGACACGTTCGGAAGTTCAAATTTCGAAGTTTCCGACAGTTTCTGATGTAAAAATGGTGTATTTATGTTATCTTATATAGTGCTTTTTAGGAGTTCGTGCTTTAGAAGAGGTGGTAGCAAGGGTGTAGCGAAGCTCGAAGGGTCCGGAATGGTCTAGGCTTCTGGCTCGTCGTTAACGCGCGCTTCTAACTGACTAAGACTGGCTGTAAGCGGGAAAATATCTAAAGACCGCGGGTCCAACTCTAAGGACCCGAAGCGCGTATGCCCGAACATGATAACGTCGCCGATATAAACGGAAGCGAGCTCGTATCACGAGAAGAAGTTCAGACTTTTCATCTCCATTCATGATAGAGAGCGGACTACTCAGGGTCTCTTTAACTACGCCTGGAAGCCTCCCGAGATGTAAGGAGTTCCGTTACGAGCCCTAGTTCACCGAGGCAGTGTGACAAGTACAGCATACAGTAGGTACATCGGTCTCCGTACGTGCAGAGGAGTCTCCCCAGCCTCAACGTTATTTGTTATCTTTGCTATAGCCCCTAAGGAAGGAGCCGCTGGTCCGAGCTGTTTCAGAACGGGTCCTTTAACGGAAGAGAACGGTCACTAAGGTGAAGCCAGACTTGCGGACCTCGTATACTGTAGCTCCTTACCGCGGCGCCTCCGAAGTCCAACCCCCATCAATGCGGTCCCACTCGTCGCTGTACGCACCGACAACGCGCCGCGAAGTCTGAAAAGCGAGAGAACGAGCGCTTCCCGCCGGACTCAGCACGGCGGGATCTGCGTAGGCGCACAGAGGCGTACTGTGCCTATAACTACCATGTGAGACCTCTCACCTTCTTCGGTCCGGTGTCCTCTGAGCGACAGCTACAGAGGGCGCAAGCTTACCCACACCATGAGCTTGGTCGCCTCCGCAGGACTGGCCGGACGAGACTTCCTACGTCGCTTACTACAACAGCAGCATCCTCGAGTTACGCATTATCACAACACTTTCGGCGTAGAGGGAGAGGCATTACCGAACTGCAGACCTAGTATTGGTCCTCATTTAACGGTGGGCACTCGAGACTTTAACACGACCACGAGTGGAGTTGCAGCCGCTGTATAGGGTGTATAACAGGCCTGCCGTCACACGACCGTCGTCGCTAATGAAGTCGCAGTAAGTCTCTACGTTCACAACGATAACTTAGCTAGCTCTTGTGTTGCATCCAGGCGCGTTCACCCTTCTCCCCGGTGCCCCTCTTTAGTCTTCCTTAGTAGCGACAGTATACGACCGTCCAAGTCTACGTCAGAACATGCAACCAAACATCTGCAGAATACACACGGTCGGATCTCCTTCCCTTCCTACCCTCGTGAAACTATTCTGCCCTTTCTTCTTCTCTATCTTCATCGTTCACAACACCCGAGGGTGATAATCCGTGTAAATCGATATCTTTACTTCTCTACCCGCATCGCTCATAACACCCGGGGGTCATCCGTGTAAACTTTACTCTTGTTATCGCGTCGAGGTGTCTTCTCAACATGTTTAACTTCGCGGTAACAAGACCGGCCGTCGTATTTAAGACTTTCAGCCCGGATCATAACGGTAAGCAACGCCGACCTCTGACGGTTTGATTTTCGTCGATCGCGAAACTGGGAGGCTCGGCACGGCAGACGACACCGGTACGTTCATCTGCTTTCACGAGGGTGCTATAGGGGTATAACCTTGGGTCCAAATTACCCCTTAGGTTACAAGGACAAACGTTAACAGTCCGATGACTTTGGCCTAGGTGGATGCCGATAACGAAGCTTATAAGCTGATGTGCCGCCTTTGTGCCTCAACTCTCTCCGCTGTGTGGCCACGATACCCTGGAACGGACCGAAATCAGCAAGTCGAAGTGGCATCTTTGAATAAGGCCCCTATCTGGATTGATGCTTCCTTCAGCTTTGGGCATTCTGTGGACGCAAGCCCCTGCAAGCCCTACATGCAAGGAGTCTGCTTTGTGCTCGCTTTGTGCTCTTTTTAACATGCCGTATATTTTTTGCTTCTCGTGTGGCATCGCCTCTTCTGCAGCTTTCAGACATATATAAGAGGACCATACACCACTCATCAAACACAATCAAAATCAACTCGACATGCAGAGCCCCCACCGCCCCTCCAACGCCTTCTCGATGAACTCCGTCTACTCAACGACCTCTGCAGAGCCGAGATTATCCTGCTCTGATGATCTATCGTGCATCAACGAGAGTGTGGACGTCGACTGCTCAGACCGCATCTTCCCCCTTGTGTGCCATTATGTTGCATTCTCGATAAGTCCTTCCACTTTCGAGGACGGAGCAATGTATGAGGCCAAGACGTATGTGGGCTATGTCCGGAATGTGAGCTCAATATTTGTGTCTCATTGGTTCCACGAGCTGACGTTATCTGCTCACAGGCCGCAACACAATACAACCCAGAATCAGAACACATGGACTACGAAATCGAACTGCTGCACCCTGGACACACTTCACTCATGCCTCCCAGCTGCGATTCGGCGATATGCTATCCTCGGCCTGCGACTCCATTACCGTGGTCAGATTGCTATCACGCCCTCGGCGACACCGCTGTCGTCCGGGTGCCAACCGGCCGCGCAAGCAACACCGATGCTGTGAGGCTCCGGTTCGATGAGATGGCGCGACACCTGCAGTTGCGCACACCAAGGCCTTCGACGCCGTCTTCCATGGGCAGCGACGACGCCGACCACTCACTGTCGGCTGCGCTCGACCTGCTAGGTCTTTACGAATCAGACAGCAAGGTCAAATCCCGGAAGGACATTGCGCACGCAATACCACGACCACATATTCCCCTTGTTAAGTGGATGTCGTACGATCTGACCGCCGTCAGAGAGCTGGCAGACCCTCGCGGCTTCTTCGAGGAACTTAGTCTTAGTGTGTTGCAGCGGTATGTGCTGATCACTTCGATAGTCGATTGGCAATTGATTTTCCCCGCAGGCCATTACAATCACAAGACAGTCTCACGTCTACGCTCGTTTGCGACGAGTTTCTAGAAAAAATGACTTGGCCGGTCTCGTCGCCCTTCCGCCCCAAGGCGCTCAGACCTCTCAGTGGCATGATCCGCCGCTTCTCCGTGCAAATTGCTCAGAAAGACATCACAAACGCGTGTGAGGGAGGCCCACTGGATTGCAACAGAGTGGCGCCATCGCGATCCACGTCTATGAGGATCGTCAGCGCCGTCAGCGATCGTTTACCACTGGGTAAGTCTCTTTGTTTCTCCTTGTGCTGCAAAAGTTCTAATCTCCGTCACTTAGAGCGGTGCCGTACTGTCTGCAGAAAAATGTCGCTTGCTACAAGGCGAAGGAGTGGGGTGAATTGAACTGGTTACCTATACATGGACATGGACACTATGCTGTATTTTTTACTTTCAGGGACTCGACTTTGTAGATTAGATTCGTACTATATAGCTACAGTAATTGATTAATACGGTATGCATCTATGCATTTATGCCCTTAAGCCCTCAAGCACCTTGCCGACTCTCAGCACAAGCTCGTCGCTGCCCCACTGTCCTACAACGCTCACGCCCACGGGCCAACCGTCCTGCCCTTTGCACGCAGGCACGCTAAGCGCGGGGAGGCCTGCGAGAGAGGCAGGGACTGTCAGCATGTCCTGCACGTATGCTGATAGATCTGTTTGACGGCTATCACTGGTGCCTGATGTGGGAAGAGCGGGAGCGGTGCGGATGGCGGAGGGATGCAGGAGGACGTCGACCCCGTTGTCTGTCGGTGTCTGGGTCGGGGGGATGGACAGCGGGTTGGGTGCGCTGAAGATTCTGTCAAAGTCCTGTCGGATGCTAGTTCGCACGCGTTGGGCTTGAAGGAAATAGCCATCGAAGGCGCTGTTTTGCAAAGACATGAATGTTTATCTTCCACAATGCGAATGAGAAATACTGACTCTGCGGTCAGCGCGTACGTTCCCAGGAGAATACGTTTCTTCACTTCCCCTCCAAACCCGCTTGAGCGGGTGTGTGCGTAGACATCCCTAGTGGAAGTTTTATCTGCACCAACAGGTGTGTCCACGCGCGTCCCTAGCAACCCAGTCAGCCCATGGCCCAGCACGCGAAATGGGTGGCAACTTACCGTATTGCACTCCGTCAAACCTCCCCAGGTTGCTACTTGCCTCAGCGCTGGCGAGCACATAGTACGCGCTGAGCGCATACCGCGTCATCGGCAGGCTCACGGGCACCAGTGTTGCCCCCATCTCCTGCAAGGATGAGAGAACAGCGCGGAAGGGTTCGGTAATGCTGGGATCGAGCTCAGCTGGGAAGTATTCCTGAATGTCAGAGTGAGAATTAGCATAGGAGCAGGGGTAGATGGAAGAAAACATGTACCTGAGGGACACCGATTCGAAGGCCGTCTAGACTGCCATCGAGGAAGATAGAGCGTTCAGTGAGATTGCTGTGGGCCGAACTGCGGAATGTTGGGGTTGCAGCTGTCGGATCTTTGGAGTCATACGCTGAGATCACATCTATCGATATGATGGTTAGGTCGGTGAGTTTGATGTGTAGGAGGAAGCAGTACGCACCAAAGACGCGTTTGGTAGTATCGACGTCCTTCGCGATGACACCCACACAGTCGAGACTATCCGCGTAGGATATCAAGCCCCATCTGCTACCCATAAGTTCCCTTCTCTCGATATAGAAAGACTGTATATACCTGCTGATAAGCCCATATGAGGGTTTAAGCCCGACAACACCGCAGTAAGACGCTGGCAGTCGCGTCGATCCGCCCGTGTCCGTAGCTAGCGCTCTAAGTATCATCAGCAATGAGATGTATGTATTTTCAAAGCTATACTCACGCGTCACACATCCCAGCAGCGACCGCTGCTGCGCTTCCCCCAGAGCTGCCTCCAGCGGATCGGCGCTCTGGTAGGTTGAATGGGTTCACAACTGGTCCATGCACCGAGTGTACGTTCAACGACCTGAACAAACAATGAGTTACATGTGCAGTGATAAGACACTCAAATTTACCCCATCCCAAATTCATCGCAGTTTGTCTTGCCGACAATGTCCGCGCCAGCTTCCTGCAAGAGGTTAACCACGGTCGCGTTATATGGCGAAGTGAAGTCTTTACTCTCTTAGCTTATGCACCTCCAATAATATAGTATACGCACCTTTTAGCATAGTAGAAGAACACGTCGTAGGCATGCCTGTTGTGCATATGTTGGCCTTTACGGCGATCGCGAGGTCCTTGAGAGGTCCGTTGGGCCTGTTGGTTGGCTCAGCGGTGTACACCAGAGCATTTACGGCTTCATTTTGAGCCTGAATGGCGCGTCGAGCATGTGTAGAGTAACTGCGGAGGCTACGACATAAGTGATCGCGCATTGAAAGCTATTGAAGGAGTTCAGGTCTACGCTCGGCGCTTATTTTGCATCCTGCAAGCCGGCCGCAACGATGAGCAGCAGGCTCAAACGAAAACTAGGCGATATCGGCGTTGATACGCACTCTGGGAAGGTCAACGAGTCATTCTGCTTGGTGAGCCTATCACTCGATAAGAAGGAGTGTTGATTGTTAATTGTGACCTGTAGATCGGGACACCACTGCCCCCGCTCGAAAAGTCCAAGGATAATGGCGAATTTGTGCCAGTGTGGAAGCAGGATGTGAGTCATTTGAACTTGTGCTGCATTCATAGCTAATACATATGGGTAGGTGAGAGATGAACAGGGCCGGAGACGACTGCACGGCGCTTTCACAGGCGGTTTCTCCGCAGGGTACTTTAACAGTGTTGGCTCGAAAGAAGGTGCGACCAATACCTACTAGACGTGCATCCCATGAAGCTGATGAGTATTTCATGCAGGATGGACACCACAGACATTCGTATCATCGCGGTCGGACCGCGCCAAAGCAAAGAGTGCTCGCCCAGAAGACTTCATGGACGACGAGGATTTAGCGGAGCTACGCGAGGGCCGGGAGCTCATCGATACCAACGAGGAGATGGACATACTCGGTGGAACGGAGTCTGAGAAGCGTCGGAAAGGAGGAGTAGAGGAGCCAGAGAAAGAGTACGTGTGTTCTTCCATCTGCTTGCCCATTGACTAATTAATCCATCCAGTGCGATAACGAAGGCACTTGAATCGTCTCTACTTCCAACTCCCAGCGACTCCTCGGGTGCTCGTATACTGAAGAAGATGGGCTGGCGCGTCGGTCAAGGCGTCGGCCCCCGCCTTACCTGGCGCCAGCGTCGCAAGCAGGACATCGCGTTATCCACGGGCTCGCACGCGGATAGTGAATTACCGCCTTCGGATGACGAAGAAGCTAGCAAACACACCTATGCGCCGCGCGATACTCCCATGCTTATAGTGGACCGCAAGGAAGACTCACACGGAATAGGATACACGCCAGGGATGGGCCTTCATGAGAGCCTTGGCGGGAAGGGCGGGAAGGCAGCACTGAAAGGGCCGAATCTGTCTGCCGGGTTTGGTTTGGGCGCAGTTAATGATGCGGACGAAGACGATTTAGACATTTATGATGGGGGGTCTGCGCAGCCTCGACGGCACATGGCGTATGATGCCTCGGAGAAGGATGACGAGGACCAAATAACGATTGGAAGCGCCAGCAGACATGCCAAAGACACATCTGTGAGTGGGCTTGCTGTTATTTCCGTGAAATGTGGCTCATATTTTGAAGAGATCTGTGGCGCCTACGTTAACTCAAACATTCAGCGACGGTCGAACTTTAATTGCAGGCTTTGTGCTTGCAGACAAGCCTGTTGCTGAAGATCTTTGGTACGTCTATTCTTTCGACTGCGGTCGCACCCTCTCATCGAATCTTCCCAGGTTCCCTTTGCCAGACATACCGAAAGGCTGGTCGCCGAATCCAAAACGCATGTGGGATGCCGATAAGAACAAGGAGAACGTACAACAGAGCTCTGCACTCTCTGCGTCTGGCCCAGTTCCGCATCGCCAATGGAAAGCGGGGGTGTCGGCTGACGACGTGAGTGCCCCCTCCCCGCATCTCTTATCCACTGCCGCTGATTAATTTCACAGCGAGGGAAAGTATTGGGAGAGACCCCTCTGCCTTCAGCACCCCGGTCTGTATTCGAATTCATGTCTCAAAAAGACCGCGAGCGGATTCAGAACGCCGCCTCCTCCGCTACGTCCCCCTCCTCAATACCCCAACCTCCACCTCCGCCGCCAGGTGCCGCCCGCATAGAGGTTCCCCGCACTGAGCCCCACACTGCCCAAGCCGCATTGCGCGGTTTCCAAGCCTTCGCCGGCGACCGTGCCAAGCAAGCACGCTACACCGCCTACCTCACTGCATGCTCCGCGCCCTCTCCCGACGCTGGGTGGGTGCCCCTCGGCCTGCTCCCGGGGCAGAGCGCCGATGAACTGAACAAGGAGATGGGCGACTTTGCCAAGGCCGCGCTGATCTTCAAGCCGATGTCGGGCGCGATGGCGGGGCGCTTCACGAGCGCGGCGGTCGTGGAGGCCGCGCCGAAGCCGATGGAGGGGCTGCACATGCCATCTGTGGAGAGCGCCAACGCGCGCATTATAGAGGAGGCACAGAGGAAGGAGCGGGAGGAGAAGCAGGAGAAGGAGGAAGAGACGCCGAAGATGCACGCGGTGCGGATGGGCATGTGGGGGCGGCTCACGCGCGACACGAAGCCCTGGGCACCTGCGAAGCTGCTCTGCAAGCGCTTTGGGGTGAAGGACCCCAATCCAGCTCCGAGCACGGAACCTGCAGCCGCCGGGGCACCTGCGGCTGGGGCGGCCCCCGAGGGCATTCCTGAGGCGCTGATGCTCACCGGCACCGAGTCCTTCCGCGCAGTAAGCAACGCGGGGCTCAGTGGTGGGCCTGCTGGAGCGACGCGGTCGAAGGACCCACTGGCCAACGTGGGGCTGGGGGAGGACGATGAGCAGGGGCGTGAGACGCTCACGTATGAGCGGCCCGCGATGGACATTTTCAAGGCGATTTTTGCGAGCGACGATGAGGACAGCGATGACGAAGAGGAGCGGGGGATGGATGTTGACATGCCTGCGCCGGTAGTTGTAGAGGCAAAGACGCCAACTTCAACTTCAACTTCAACCGGAACCGTACCTGCACCTGCGCCGCCACAGGCGGGCCCATCGACCGCGATTAACAACTTTAAGTTGACGGAGGAGGGGAAGGTCGACATCGGGGCATTCAAGCCCACGTTCATCCCGCGGGACGGCTCCTCCAAGACCAAGGAAAAGAAGGAGAAGAAAGACAAGAAGAAGAAGAAGGCGGAGCGCACGATCGTGTCGTTTGACGTTGACGAGGACGGCGAGGAGTCGCTCTCCCTCGCCGTGCCCAAGGCCAAGTCCAAGTCTGACAAGCCCAAAGATAAAGACAAGTCAAAATCCATGTCTTCGAAAGGCCAGGAGAAGGAGAAGGACAGGCCGGCAAAGAAGCCCCGTGGCGAGGAGGCAGACGAGGATATGTGGGTGGAGAAGCCCCCGCCCGTAGTCGTCACGCACGCAATGGACGTGGATTCGCCAGCACCACCGTCCACAGACAGGGGGCGCAAAAGGGCGGAGGATTTTTGGTAGGAACTTGGTACTCGTACCCGTATGGCATTGGTGGTAATATAGTATTGCGTATTGCGTCTGCTATGGATGTATTGTAGCAGTACATGCATGCGCCTAATCTTCCTCTTCGTCGTCCTCGCCCTCGCCCTCCATCTCAAGTTCGTCCTCGTCCTCGCTTTCATCTTCCTCCGCAACACCAGCACCGCCCCATACCTCCTCCTCACCGTCCTCGTCGTCATCTGTGTTTCCCTCATCCTCACGGGCCCGCTTCACCCCAGCCTGCGCTGCGCTGGCGTCCACATCCCCCTCCGCGAACGTGACGCACGTCAGTCGCGTGCCTTTGGAGTTGTACTCTGCGCACGCCTGCATCTCCTTCACCGCATCTCCACCATCTGCCAGCAGGTCCGCGAGGTCAAACACGCGCACAAGGCCGTCCGAGGAGGCCGTGCACACCAGTGTCGTCGTCTTGGGTGAGGATGGGGATGGGGATGGGGGAAGGGCGACGGTGAGCACGTCGATGGCCTTGACGCGGTTCGCGTGCCCAGTGAGCTGCGCAATTATCCGCGGGGCGGGGGTGGGTATCGGCTCTGGCTCCTCCTCGTCCTCTTCTGCTCGGACAGGGAGTGCGGCAGGAGGGGTGAGCGCGTACACAGCGACCTTTCCATCCTCCCCGCCCGCAAGAAGCAGATCCTGCCCCGTGCGCGGGTGCACAGCAAAAACAACATCGTGCAGCCGGCTGGGGTGCACAATTGTGTGCAATTTTTCCATCTTCGTGTCGTACAGATCCACGGTTTTCCCGGCCTGCACCGCGAATACCCCGCCTTTCTTACTCCAAACTACCCGCTCTCCCTCCTTGCCGAGCTTCGTGCTCGCGCAGCCCTTCCCGCGCATCAGATCCCACATGCGGAGTGTCCCATCCCTACCGACGCTCAGAGCAACTTTCGATGAGGGGTGCACGGAGAAACCGTTCACGTGCCCGCGGTGCCCCTTTAGTACGCGCAGGACGGCCCAGTCGCGTGCACGGAAGAGGGTGAGGGTACCATCTTCGGATGAGGAGAGGAGGTGTGAACGGGTGGGGAATGACAATTGGGTTATCGAGCCTATATGACAGGCGTTAGCATTGGAGATAGTAGGCATATCAATGATCAGAGACTGACCTTCGTGGTGCATGAGCCCGCCAACCTCCTTGCGCCGGCGTAGATCCCACACCTTGATGATCTCGTCGGCGCTGCCCGTCGCGAGCCACTTGCCACCTGCCGGCGACGCGGCCACGGCCTTTATGCACGATACGTGCGCCGGGAAGATGAACGATGCGGCGACCGCGACGGTGTACCCGTGTGGTGCGTCGGCAGAGGGGGTGAGAGAGCCGGCGAGGCCGTAGAGCAGCTTTTCGTACGAGCCGGTTATGATTTTGAAGGAGCGCGGGGGCGGCGTGGGTGCATCGTCGACGCGGGCTTTGGCTTTGGCTTTCACTTTCACTTTTTGTGCGGGTTTAGGCTTGGGCTTGGGCGGGCGAGCAGCATCAGTTTTGGGTTTGGGTTTCGCGTCGATCCTGTTTGGTTTTTCCTTGCCCTTTCCTTTTGTGATTGGGGTGGATTTGGATTTTGTGTTCTGGATACGTTTAGTGGGGGCTGGGGTGCGTTTGGAGTCGATTCTGGGCTTCTTTGAAGGTCGTTCCATTGCGTTGGATGATCGGAGAGGCGATCAAGAGAAAAATGTTTTGGGCGCTTATGCAGCAGTCAATCATTCACCTTGCTCTTCGCCAATCAAGTTGACCACATATTTACACCACCTGCTCAGCTCTACCACCTCCCTCAACTGTGCGGCCGCATAGGGTGAACATTGGATCGAGCATCTAAATAAATACACCACTTTGTCTTGCTAATAAAACTCAACAAGGTAATCGTCGAGATTTAGAGAATCATCATCATCACGATTCCCAAGAAGACGCTAACAATCCCCTCCTTCTAGCTAGCCACGCATCATGAGAGAATGTCTACAACACCGCATTTTGTCAATTTCTGCGCAGATGAACGAGATCGAGGCTACTCGAGCCCCTCTCCTTTCGCAACTCGCGGGACTGGACGTAGCCCTAAAGGCCCTTCAAATCGAGTACAATACAGTCATGAACCAGGCTTCCCCCATCGCCTCGCTTCCAAACGAAGTCCTCGCAGACATTTTTGAGATATTGCATGCCTCAGAGGGGGCACCCCGCATGGGTCGCTCCGAGGTGTGTGTCTCCCATGTGACGAGCCATTGGCGACAAGTTGCCCTAGGAACGCCCAAGCTTTGGACCAGAATTTTCCGCGCACACATGTTGCTGGAGCAGATGGAAGCGTACCTTGAAAGGTCCAAAATCGTACCTATCGACCTTCATGTGGAAAGTGGACACATGAGTGTCAATGCGGACTCATATACCGAATTGATTCGTCCCCATATGGCCCGCTGTCGCCATCTCTCCATCCACGCTTATTACTCCGACCACCTGTTTGCGCAACTCAATTTATTAGCGGGGCAGAGAGCGCCCTTCCTGCGGTCATTGGAGTTGGTGTGCACCAAATTTCCTGACTTGGAGCATTCCGAGTTCCATGTATCGCCGGATGTCCTGTCGGGTGGGGCACCGCTTCTCACTGCCTTACGCGTGCATGCAATAACCGTACAGCGCTGCTTATCTTTAAGCACCTTGCAGACCGTCAAAATGATGTCCTTCAGCAACCTCAAAGATGCCTACACAATGTATCACACACCCAACCTATCCCATCTGAGGCTGGAGAGCTTACTGCTGGACGAAGAGTTATTGTCACCAATGCCTCCAATCGTCCTTCCTCATCTTGTAATGCTATCAATATACGTCGAGGATATAGTGGGTCCCGGTCATCTTTCGAAGTTTCTCCAAGCGCTGAGCGCGCCATCCTTGGAAACACTGTTTCTTCGCGACGTCCCAGACGATGCTGTTTCTGAACCATTATCACCTGCTAAATTTCCGGCACTTCGCTACCTCGTCATCTCTTCTATCCATGACGATGGCTCTGCTAGTGCGATAAGAAAGTTCGCAGTTGGCTGCCCATACATTACCCATCTCACCTATTCTGACGACCTCGCGTTCCTTCGAACCGTCCTTGCCGCCCGCTCGGTTAACTCTGGGGTTTCTACACCGAAGTATTGGCCCAATTTGCACACCTTATCCCTTCCGAAAAATGTGGAAGGGGAGGAGATTCTCCGAATGGTTCTTTCGCGCGAGGATGCAGGAGGGCGGCTGCAAAAGCTCGGTGTGGGGAGGGGAGACGCTTCTGACAGTGTCATGGATAAAAGTATCTGGCGGGAAATAGACAAACACGCTGAGGTGGTTCGTATACGAGGAGACTACTCTAAAGAAGTTTTACCAAAGGCCTGGGACTGCTGGGGTATTGAAGATGAATGACCAAGATCACACTTCAGAGTTCGCTGGAAAAGCATGCCCTGGATTATACGTAACATGCATAACAAATTTTTGTATTATAATCATAGCATTTCAGGAAACTGTCCGATAGTAGATAGTAGATAGTAGAAATGATTGTCCGAGGCAGAATGCAATATTCCGACTAGTAGAATACTACCCTTCCGCTCGTAAAAGCCCTGTGACCTGCGCTTATGACACGACAGTCACTACGTGGTTGGACCTGACACAAGCAGAACCAGATGGGCAGTGCGCCTTCATGTTGTACGTGCCCGCCTTGGTGAACTTGATCGAAATGCTCGAGGTAGAGCTATCGCCGCCGGTGTACTCGCCGGAAACGGTCTGGCCGGTCGTGGTATCGACCGAAAGGTCGTTGAGATAGGTACCGTCCGGAGCATAGGGGATGGTGTCTGAGCAGGAAAAAAGGGCGGAGTGAGTAAGGGCAGGTGGGAAAACGGAGAGCAGACGTACATTCGACTGTGCTTCCGACTTTGGCAGTCGCGGGGCCGCTCATGATCAAGAAGTTGGTGTCGTCGAAGTCACCAAAGTAAGCGAAGAGGAAGTGCTGGCCGCTAGGGAGGGTCTGGTAGCAGAAATCATCGTACTCCGTGTTCTAACCATTCCTTCGTATTAGCGCTTGCGAACTGGGGCAAGCTAGGAATAAAAGACTTACGGTGCCATCGCCATCTCCTTGCAGGATAAGACCACCACCGTTTACCCCACCGTTTGCAGCATTGTTGAAGATGGAGCCCCACTGGTTGGCATCTGAGTTGCTGGTGCCGTTGAGCTTGGTGATATCTCCGAACGTCGTGCCATTCCACTGTCAGTGTCAATGAAAGTTAGCAGGAGAAAACGATGGAAGGCAAGAACTTGGGTCTTACATCTGCCACGAAGAATTGACCGGTCTCCTGCAACGCGACGAGGCTAGTAACACCCGCCGCGGTCTTCGGCGTACCATTGCCTGCGATGGAAAGTATTTAATGAGCCATTGAATTGGGCAAATATTTGCTGACTTACATGTGGCGGTATGGCCGTTGTTGGTGAGGGTTTTCTCAACAGTTGGGTGGATAGTCTGCTCGTAGATGGTCTTGGTAGGACCCTCAATGCGCATGAAGACCGTCGTGGTCGCTGCTCGGGCTGCGACGACTGGAGTAGGCGAGGCAGCGGCGGAGGCAGCGAGCAGGGAAATGGAAGCCAAAGTAGCGAAGAGCATGATATTAAGAGTATTGATGCAGAAAGATCAGAGTGAGTTAGAGGATGAGGCTTGAGAGATGGAGATTCTGAGGATGCTGCAGTCTAGTTTATATAGGCCTTAGGAATGGAAACATAAGCCACTGCCAGGATTCACTGCGGGGTGCGGTGACCGTCATAGTGGCCTCTTGACACCGACTTTCGTTCAGCAGGCTCCTTGCGAGCACTGCCAGGCCGTGCCGAATTTGATGATTGTGATTCGGACATGCGCAAAACACACCGATGGCGGCAGGACACAGTACTTAGGTCAGACCGTTGATCCTGTCGAGTTCCTTGGGAAGGCACTCATTGTAATTTGGGAACGATCGGATCATTTCAGCGCAGGGATTTCGGCGACAGGTCACCGTGTTAGAGGCTTATGAGGCCATTCGCTACGGAAGCATCTGGAAGCATGCTGATGCGCGCGATGTCAAATGCGCAGGGATGAGGAGACATTGCTCAGCGCTCAGCGCTCATCTGAAACACCGGTTTGAGATGTGGCTTGCTGCATTTCAGCGAGCAATACTTTGAAGCGATTTCGGCAACACATCACCGTGTTAGTTCATGAAGCCATTCGCTGTAGAATGTTGATGGGCGCAATGGCAAGTAAATGCTGAGCATGTTTTCCGATTACGGGGCCATATCCTTCTGACCAACTGACTTGGCATGGAGGCAGGAGTTGGGCGGGAGGCAGAAAGTTTAAGGATAACGTGGGCCGCACGTGTTTGAAATGTTCAGTTATAATTAGTACCACCGGTGACTGGCCCCCTTTCAAACACTTTCATTGAAATTTCGTACTATCTTCTGCGTAGGCGTGCATTAGGGGGGCTCAATCCCGAGGGCAAACACCAGAAAATTTGGATCGAACCTGCGTAAACTCCGGAGATCCTGTCTGGAGCTCAGTTGGATCTGGACGCTTAAGATTTCGCTTCGCTCAAAGCTTTTCTCGGTGGTGCGAGTCCGCTTCGCCATTTCGCAGCGGTTCGCATCACCGGCAGGACATGAAACCATGATTTGCGACCGCCATCAAGCTCAGAAATACTCACTACTGTTGTAAACTGAGCTGATCATGATCATGCCCATATTCTAATCAATGATTATCATAAAATTAACCACATAGTCGAAAAACTCATATTTTGCCAGCATTAACCTTTGTCATCAACCTCATCATTGCCAATGGGCAGTCTTGACCGCATACTGGGCTATTTTTTCCCATTGCGCTTAATCTTCGCTTAATTTGAACCCTCCAGCTGGCTCTATGTAGGCTAGGGCTCCCAGAAAACTCTCAGCACGGTGACAGAATACTTGGAGCGCCGAGGCTCGGCTTGATGATCAATGAGGTCTATCAGCTACTCGGCGTTCTCGCAAGTCAAGATCTATCGTGACATAGTAGGCTAGCGCTCTCGTTTGTCGATTAGTCAAGCGGTGGGTTTCAACTCGACACTATAAAGCTGCTGGCCCTCCGGTTCAAATTCCGCAGACTCTATCATCTTCCCATTTTCTTCTTCAATCTCATAATACAAACCTTCCAAAACTCAGCCCTCTAGCTCGAAGGTTAAAATGCTCCTCACCTCTGTCGTTGCCACCGCTGCTCTCGCCACTTTCGCCAAAGGCGCTGCTCTCGCCCGTTCGGATGCTTGCACCATCAAGCAAGTCGGTTTCTTTCAGGCCCTCGGCACGAGTAAATCCTATTCCTCAAAGAATTCATAAGACACGAGCTCACGTTTCATACAGACGTGAGCCTTAACGCTAACCAGGAATTGATCACCGGAGATTCTTTGCCTTTCATCGTCTCTTACCAGGTATGCACTGAGCTGCGTTGTATGCTTCATTCGAATTGATATTGGTCCCAGGCTTGCCCTTCTGCCCCCCAGAACATCGACTTCGACAGTGTCGGCCGCATCGTTGCCCAGATCGCCGGGCAGAGCACAGAGAAGTGTCTTACCATCGCTGACGGCTCCGCGGCCACTGGACCCTACACTGCCAAGCTCGAGACCTGCACGAGCGACTCCAACCCATCCTCTGCTCAGCTCTGGGGATACGGAAACGACTTCGGTGATGTCATCTTCGCTGTAAGTTTCTTACTATCACCTTCATGACTATGGCGAACTGCAAAAAACATCGGCTGACTAGATTATTCGGCAGTTGGGAACCAATCAGTGCGCCAGCGGCGGAGCTGGATTTTACAGTGATCCAGGTGCCCAAGGTGCCGACGGCTCTCTCGTTCGCATTGGATGCCCGGATACTGTGGGTTCTAGCTACGGATCGTTCAACGTTAACAGCACCAACAACTCTTAATTGCCAATCGACGTGACAGTGTAGGGAGATGAACTCAATAAATAATTTATAGTGAACTCTCGCTACATGTCGCATGTGGCATATCGATTTTTGCGACGTTTGAATGAAATGTGATATCAACCCGTAAAGTTTAAACCTGCCGCCGCCAAAGGTTCGTGAGGGATTGACACGTCACATGTACATATCACCATTGAGAGCTGTGTGATCGGACTCCGACGGACTAGCAACGGGCACTAAGTCGCGTCTCTTTCCATAATCGCGCGCGAGTGTGCGGTTACTTATCTAGGACATAAACATAAATAGTCCGACAAGCGGCCAACGCTTCGCTGGCAACCAGGGGAGTTGAAGTCAGTTGGACGCATCTGAGCGAAGCGAAATCTTAACCGTCCAGATGCGCCAACTTTAGGCCCAGGTGAGGCCCCCTGAAATCGCCTCGTGAATATGGTCCTGGAAGTTTGCAACTCACTGGTGGCATTCTAATGGGGCCTTCCTCAAGCTCTCACCACCTTAATTTACGGCTTGTAAATTATTATACCACTATTTAGATCTACCTTGATACAATGGTACTCCTGCGGAAAGAAAATGGTCGGTTTGTTTAGTGACTACAAAGGCAGTGACTCAGGTGCTGCAGACAGCAGCTGGTGGCAGAGGCGACCGCCCTGAATTCCACTCGCCGACCAACTATCAATTCAAATTTCTTGAGCAGAGCGCGAACCTGCTATGATCACAAGAGTTGTACAGAGGATCACATTTGAGGTATGAGTGAGGTTCGCATAAAGTTGCGAACCAAAATTCTACTTTACATGTCCTATATAATCGTAGCATTCCAGGAAGTTGTCCGATGTAGAAATAATTGTCCGATGCAGAAAGCAATATTCCGATAAGTAGAATACTAACTACCCTCCAGCCCTTAAAAGCCCTGTGACCTGCGTTTATGACACGACAGTCACGACGTGGTTGGACCTGACACAAGCAGACCCAGATGGGCAATGCGCCTTCATGCTGTACGTGCCCGCCTTGGTGAACTTGATCGAAATGCTCGAAGTAGAGCTATCGCTGCCGGTGTACTTGCCGGAGACGGTCTGGCCGGTCGTGGTGTCGACTGAGAGGTCGTTGAGGTAGGTGCCGGCCGGAGCATGGGGGATTGAATCTGGGCAGACAAAAAAGGCGGAGTGAGTATTTAAAAAGGCAGACAAAAGGAGTGCGGACGTACATTCGACTGTGCTTCCGACTTTGGCAGTCTTGGGGCCGCTCATGATCAAGAAGTTGGTGTCATCGAAGTCACCAAAGTAAGCGAAGAGGAAGTGCTGGCCGCTAGGGAGGGTCTGGTAGCAGAAATCATCGTACTCCGTGTTCTAACCATTCATTCGTATTAGCGCTTGCGAACTGGGGCAAGCTAGGAATAAAAGACTTACGGTGCCATCGCCATTTCCTTGCAGGATAAGACCACCACCGTTTACCCCACCGTTTGCAGCATTGTTGAAGATAGAGCCCCACTGGTTGGCATCTGAGTTGCTGGTGCCGTTGAGCTTAGTGACATCTCCGAAAGTCGCGCCATTCCACTGTCAGTGTCAATGAAAGTTAGCAGGAGAAAACGATGGAAGGCAAGAACTTAGGTCTTACATCTGCCACGAAGAATTGACCGGTCTCCTGCAACGCGACGAGGCTAGTAACACCCGCCGCAGTCTTCGGCGTACCGTTGCCTGTGATGGAAAGGGTTTAATGAGCCATTGAATTGGGCAAATATTTGCTGACTTACATGTGGCGGTATGGCCGTTGTTGGTGAGGGTTTTCTCAACAGTTGGGTGGATAGTCTGCTCGTAGATGGTCTTGGTAGGACCCTCAATGCGCATGAAGACCGTCGTGGTCGCTGCTCGGGCTGCGACGACTGGAGTCGGCGAGGCGGCGGCGGAAGCAGCGAGCAGGGAGATGGAAGCCAAAGTAGAGAAGAGCATGATATTAAGAGGTATTAATGCAGGAAGATGAGAGTGAGTTGAAGGATGAGACTTGAGAGATGGAGATATCGAGCTCACTGCAGTCTGGTTTATATAGGCCTTAGGAACGGAACGGAAGCTACTGCAAGATCCACTGCGGGGTGTGGTGACCTTCATGGTGGCCTCTTGACGCCGACTTTCGTTCAGCACACTCCTTGCGAGCATTGTCAGGCAGTGCTGAACTTGATGACCGGTGAGCACAGCTGACCGCAACTTGATGTGATTCGTGCATGGGCAAAACATACCGACGGCAGCAGGGCACAGTACTTAGGTCAGACCGTTGACCATATCATTGAGTTCCTTGGAAGACATTCTTTGCAGCGGGACGAACGGCCGCGCGGGTCGTTTCAGCGCCGGCAATTTCGGCGACTGGTCACCGTGTTAGAGGCTTATGAAGCCATTTGCTATGAGCATGCTGAGGTGGTGGTGGTGGTGAGGTGAGGTTTATTTTTCCGATGCCCCGGTAAGGGCTCGCCGGTATCTGACACTGCTCGATGTGGCTTGCTGCCACTGAATTTCGGTGAGCAGCACTTTGCAGCGATTTCGGCAACAGGTCACCGTGTTAGAGGTTCATGAAGCCATTCAATGTCAGTGTGTTCATGGGCGCAACGACAAGTAAATGTCACAAATGGTCCAACTGTAAATGCTGAGTGTGTTTTCCGATTGTTTTCCGAATACGGGGCCATATTATTTTGACCAGCTGACTTGGCGCTCTGGAGACAGGAGGAGGCAGGAACAAGCCCACTTCTCCGCGCCGGCGAGCCGACGACCTTCACGGTTTCAACCGGTTTGTTCCGAGCCTAGGACTGCACGTGTTTGAAGTGTTCAAACTCCGGCATCAATACCGTCAGCCACGTCCAGCGCTCCTTGTAAGTTCAAATAAGCAACCCAGTGCGAAGTCAGGTTGGTTGCAAGCTATTAGAAGCATATCGCCCCGGGCTCTGCAAATATGCTGATCATTTACAGCTCAACCCTATCATTCATTTCGATGTCGCCGACCGTATTGAGCGGCATAATGCATTAAGCCACCCTTTGCATACATCTGACAATCACTAATCTAACAACCTCGGAGACGATTGAAGTAATCACGCTCAAACTCCTCCCAATCCTCTGAATCGGCAGAGGGGTGTCTGATGCAGTGATTTTAACGGTGAGATGGGTCCTGGAAGTCAAGTTATGTACCAAGCAAAGGCTGGCGCCATCAGCTCGACTTCAATGTTTCACAACGCGTGACTGCAGTTCCCTGCAACCACCATCACATTGACTGGCGAAAATATATGAGAATCACAAAGAGAAGCAAAAGCCTTCACAGTCATTTTCACCCAGCAATGTTTACTGGGTCCGCAGACAGCGAGCCATCGGAAGAGTTGGAGATCATCATGCGTTGGCTGAGCTACTTACAGCTCATGATTATTTCATCTGTTGATGTGTCCCATGTGCACTATTATATAGCATATAAGAGTTGGTGCTGGAAATGTTCAGCGCATTTGCAGCTGTTCTGCGTCTTTCTCATTTATCCAGTATTTCTCTGCCACCACATGCCGCGACTCCAAAGTCTGGGATCCACACTCTACATCGCTGCACACCTCGAGCTCAAAAAAACCACAAAGACACCATATATTTAACCATAAATATCACGAGTAAGTGCAACAGCCAACTATCACCAGTAGAAGTCACGATAATGCATGCCATTTCCTGCGCATAAGGGCATCTGATCAACAGTACAGCTAAGGAGGTATATGTATGTACGTGCCATGTACCGAGAATCGAGACGGCATTGATCGCAGTCACAGATGAATGCAAGGAACTAAAGAGACCGGTATAAAACAAAATAGAGGGGATTTAAGGTGGAAGTTGGGGGATGGCAGCGGGTATAGACGAGATGAGGCTCGTTAACCGGTGAGGTGTGAAACCGCATAACGGGTGAGAGGGGGCCGCAGAATGAATCGAATACAAGGGGCATGCAAGAAACCAGCGTGGAGGCCGCCTGTGTGCACACAACCAGGTGCTCGAAGATGAATAGTAAAAGTAGAGTCGTGGAGGAAAAGAGGGATCAATGTTCAAGGGGTCCAGCGCGATGCTAACGAGATACAGGAACAGGAAAAAATCAACCGGAAAATCGACAATGATACAGTATGTGTCTCTTCCACGGGGGAAGCAGGATGGGGCAGCGCAGGCTTAGAATCCGCCGTAGGCGTCCGCCTCATCGTACACGGTGTGCGTCGACATCGGCCTCTCTGCGTTGGTCTTCTCGCCCAGACGCGGGGCAGGGCCGCCCGCGGGCGGGATGGCGAACCCACTGTTAAGCGGGCTGGGGCTCGGCCTTCCCGCACTGGGCGTCTGGGGGAAATCATAGCTCGACGGGCCGATAGGCGAGAAGGCGCGCGCAAGCTCCGGGATGGTGGGAGGTCCGCTCACAATCCGGTCCCTGGTAACATTGACAGCCGATGAGGCCTTGGGGTTCATGCTGTACACCGGGCTGGGAGGGACGATCTCCGAGTCGCCGAAGGGGTTCGGCAGTGCTTCATCGATAGACGGCCCGCGGGGGTCGAACGGCGCGGGCTCGTCGTAGTGCTGCTCGTGGAAGGCGTCCGAGTGGCGGCCACTGTTGGCCTCATCGGCCTCGTGGACCGCGTTGAGGGGGGCAGCGGGGTCAAGGTTGAGCTTCTGATGGATCTCGGCGTACTGCTGCGCCTGGTACGGCGTCACGCTGCTCCTGTCCAAATCACCATCCCCATAATGCTGCGGGACCCCCAGACCCTGCTGGATCGAGTTCTGCCTGTTCATGTCGGGGTAGCCGGCGTTGGAAGGCTGCCTGGCGAGATCTGCGTAACCAGTTTGCATGGGCTGCCCGTAGTGGTCGAGCGATGGCTGCCTGCTCATGTCACCGTAACCGCCATGGACAGGCGGCGGCGAGGTGGGCGAGACGATCTGGCCCGGGGAGAAGGACGGCTGGCGCGTGAGCCCGCCAGGGTTGTGGGAGGGGTAGCCCCCGTCGTACTCGCCTCCGTATCCGTTTCCTTCGTATGCATTGACACCCGCGCCGGCCATCCCAGGCCCGCCCATCCCAGGTCCGCCCATGTCGTTGTACTGGTGGTACTGCTGCAAGCTGGGCATCGGCGGTGCGTCGAAGGTGTTAGTGTTCTGCATGTGCCTTTCGATCATGGTGGGGGGACGAGCGCCGCCCCTTGCTCCTCCCATGCCGGCCTGATTGTCGTCGATCAAAATAGCGCTCTGCCTCCTGAAGTTGTCCGCGTCGAACGGCGAGTCCTCGTCGTCGTCGTTCTTGCGGTACCTGCGCATGATGAACATGACTATGAAGATCAACCCGGCGACACCGACCAAACCACCTGCAATCCCGCCGACTACAACGCTTGTGCTCGTTCCCCCGCTGGCGGCAGCGGTGGAGGAGGGGCTGTGCGTGGAGGACGTTGGTGTACCAATGGTCAGCGTTGAGGTCAGGGCCGGGCCGGGGGTGACGACTGCTGGTGTGGTAGCGAGAAGCTAAGAAGATCAATCAAGGTGAGTGGCGAAATAAGCGGTTTAGATAGGTAGACCTACAGTTGATGAGCCGAGCGCAGATGACGATGTAGGAGGTGCTACCACCGCGGTGCTAGTAGAAAGCGCGGCGGATGAGGACGACGCTGAGGACGAACTGGAGCTCGAGCTGGAAGTGCTGGTGGACGTGCTGGTGCTTGTTGGGGTGGCGGAAGTCGAGCTGCTGGTGCTTGTCGGGGCTGCAACGGGGGCCGGAGTCGATGAAGAGGAGCTCACGGGGGGCGGGGTGGGCGACGCTACGGCAGCTGCAAGACAGATGCATCAGATATTGCATATCCCATATCCAACATGAACTAAAACTCACCAGAACTGGACGCCGGCGCCGGCCCAGCGCTCGATGGGCTGGCACACGCTCCCAGAAGGCACTCTGAGGACGAGCTGGACGCACCACCACCACCACCGCCGCCGCCGTTGGCATACGACGCAGTGGGACTGAAGCGGGGCATCATCGCGCGTTCGAAGACGTCCCTCTCATCTGGGGTGTCGTTCGCATGAGCTATACGGGCATGGCGAGACCTGGATTGTTTTTGGTGGGACATGGCTGTAGTTTGTTGGTTAGGATGTCGTTACAAAGAGTGTGGTTGAGAAAGAATGTGGGCCTCTGGGTACGAGGGGTAGAAGGGGCCGAGAAACGCTAGAGCCAATGTTGAGAGCGGGAGGAAGGGGAAAACAGCGCTGATTGTCACGCCACCCCACTTCGCTCGATGTGACATCGTGACACTATTAATACCTGGGGTTGCTTGATCCCGGTCGTCACTTAGAAAATACTCTCCGATGCACGCGTGGAATCCGAGCAGCTTGGCCAGGCCAGCATCTGGAGGTCAAAGCTGACATTCTTCTCGAATCCTGCCACTTCTCGCAAGCTATCTGGAGTCTGGATCGTGCATCTCTGGCACTCATGCGTAATTACTACTGGCAGCGCTACTGGGCCCTCTCGTACATTTTGTTTGCCAGCAGCGGTGGAACTCCTCCTGCATCGACACTGCACCATACACCGCATCTGTGTCGTGTGTGAAGCTGCTCTCGATCGCTCAAACTGAACGGGCCAAAATCACATCTCAATGGAGCCCTAGGAAGATCGCCCTGCTAGGAGGCTTGATGTTCCGGAGTTTAAATCATGCTGATCGTGTGAAATCGCTTATTGATGTGGGGACGAGTGCCACCGTTCAAATCAAATATGAATCCCACAGCTTGACAAGGTGCCCGGCTGGAAACTTTCGAGTTACTTCTACACGTCGTGAGCACCAAGAGAAGAACTTTACCAAAGATACACCTAATCTGGGAGTGGACTAAGCAGACCAACTTGAACATGTCCCACGGACTCGATCTGTAATTCGGACACATACGCTGCGGGTATTTCTGACATCTGTACTCGGTAAATGTTTTCCTCGGCTATCCACAGCTAGGGTCCGAGTGGGTCAATGTACGGAATGAAATCGTGCCCACTACCCCGCCACTGCCCCTTCTTAAGCTGCATGGGTTGTACGAGCGCACGGTACGGTGTAGCCTCTCTTTACCGCCGACTGTAAAGGTGGTCATCAAGCGAACGATCTGTCGGGAAGTTTTTTCTAACGCTGGGTATATAATCAGCAAGCGGCGGCGGCAAGTAACCTTTTCGAACCGCAGGTGGTTTTATCTTATCCAGGTCAGCGTTCCAGTGCTCGATCTGATTATACGGCCTAACCTACCCACCCTCCACCTTCACAGGTTGGCCGATGACTTATTTGACTTCCGGCATCTCCACCGCGCTTGTCCTTCCAATATGTCCATCTAGTCTACGCATATGGCTTGGACGCGAGCTCTTCGTTATCAGACGATTCCTTGCTCTTCATACACAGCCAATGTAATTTAGATATGCCATTTGGTCCATTTCAAATACGTTGGAGTGCTACCATTTGCGCTTCCTAGTCCATGGTCGAAACTCCAGAGAATTGCAGCCAACTGATAACAGCTCAGGATCCGGAAGGACGAGTACCGTGTAGAGGATGGCTCGAGAGACCATTTATGCTTTTACTAAACTGAGTAATGTCAATCCTAATAAACGATACCAATCATAACGAGTTGTTACAATCCCTCGTGCAGTTCTCGAGGGCAAATTGAAATAGTATAGGTATACAGGTGAAAGCAAATAACCAATCACGAATAAAAACGAAAGCGCCAGGCAGCACCAACTACCCCTTCCACCCTCCAGCCTTTGCGCGAGTTTTCGGATGAGCCAGTTCGCGGAACCCTAAGAAGGTGCTTACTTAGTCAATGACAGTGCATGATTGTAGCGATCATACAGTGCATATAGAATGGTCAAAGAATTACAGTAGTAGCACTCGAGAAAAAGTCCCAAACTTGATGGTGACTACCGGAAGAGTTTCATCCGATCTTGCTTTCCGACGAGGTCCCGCTGCTTTATATCGCGCTTCTCTTTGAGATCTTCGAGACGCCTTTCTTTATCTTCTTTATCTTCCCGCTTGAGTCGCCGCTCGTCTGATTCTAATACTTTTGGTGCTCGACAACTAGCGCAGGGGCTGGATACACGCTGGTTAGTGCAATTCGTAGCAGGGCCGTAATAACTGCATAAAGTTTGGGTGGGGTTTGGGAAAGCCGCGAATTCCGCTTGCACTATCACGATTTGGTCCTCCAGGATTTTGATAGCACTTTCTTCAACATCAGCAGACACGACACACACTTCTTCGGCAGGCTTTTCCAACCCGAAGATATCTCCTAGATCTTCTGCAAGATGCTTGGCCTCGTACCGGGCCTTGGCGCACCCATATACCTGCCTCGCAGCCGATATCTTGATGATATCCTCCACGCCCAACTTCATGCCCTCTTCGACAGTCAAAGGATCGGCGCGCGTGCAGGCCGCCTCATAGGCGCCGGGTAGCCAATCCGAAATGCCGTACCGCCGTCCGAGGACAATCTTATCGACGGCAATGGCGGTTGCGGTGAGCTTATCGATGGCGAGGAGCTGGATGCTCTCGAAGCCCCACTTGGCCGCGAGATGGAGGATCGAGGTCCATTGGGCCGTGGTCTTTTCTGTAGGGCGGCGGAAGTCGCTGATTACATTAAACGCAGTGTTTAGTATACACATCGGCCGGATGGAGGCGTGGGCTTACGTGGGATAAAGAATGGCGAGAAATTCGTCGAAGTCGTTGCAGGTGATATCCGGCAATACGATTGGGTTCTGTTCGTCGGCTCCTTGGACGCTTTCCAGGATGGAACGGAAGTGGGCGGAGTCGCGCTCGAAGAAGTAGCGATGGACATTGTAGAGCACTTCTTCAACCTATGGACCGGATGCGTGTAAGGATGGAATTTGCAAGAGGAATCGGGACATCAACTCACCAAGAAGACAATGTTCCCGTCTTTGAAGTAGTACTGGGGATGCCTTGTCGCTTCAGCTTCCAGATCAATGTTGCCTTGAACCGCGGGCAGCTCGAGCTCGTGCGAGTCGAGCGTTGACGCGACACGAGAGCTTCCTAAGGACACGAGAGAAGGGCTGGGTGGAGCAGAGGTGAGGATCGAAAACATGGTGGATCGTGGTGGTGGAAGATAAAGCTACTGCCTCATGTTCACAGGCGCTTAAGAGCCTTACATGAGCCGCATTTCATTCCCGTTATGTCCAGCGTGGCATGCAATCTAAGGCATTCATGGCGTGGCTGTAAGAACATATGTGGCGGCGGAAGCAACAGTGGATTCACGGGGCACGGGCTGCAGCCTATCTGATGTATGAACTTACCAGATCTGCCTCTTGGGTTGATAGACATCGCACGAGATGTGACGCGCCGACGCTGGAGGATAGGATATGAGCGTTCGCCATTTAATGAGCGTAGCATGTACAGCTGTTCCTTGGCTCCTATTATGATCCAACAATGATCTGCACATGTATGCGAGCGTAGACCTATGTAGGCCAAGTCCTTGGTCGAAAGACTGGGGTCCAGACGATATATCAGTCAAGTTGGACCACCTGCAATATCTGGGTTTGGGGCGGTGTACGCCTGATCCTCGATGGTTGTGCCTGCGTGGCTGACAAGTGCCAAGGAATCGCTGCTCATTTGAGGTGAAAGTTGGGTGAAAGGAAGAGACCCCCAAAAGGGACCGCGATGCGGCGAGGTACTGATAGCGATAGATAAGAGACATGTTGCAGTTTGGTCGTGGCCTTAGAGTAGCGAGATCATAGTAGGCCTCTTGTCAATGCCAGATCTCTGAGGGGCAGCCTGGGGGTAGAGGTTGTTATGGTGCGTTGGGAGAAAGAATGTGGTTATATTTGGGTATGCGTTATGTTGGTGTTATGTGTGTTGTCTAGTGATGTGATGCGAAATTAATTTTCTCTAATCCTTCTCCTGAGTCCTCTAGCGACTCACGATACTATTCAGGTGCTAACATACGGGAATAGTATCATTCAGTTGCAAATGTGCTGGTGTCAAAGGCACTAGCGTGCAAGCTGTAGTCCATGGTTCTCTCGACAACAGCGCGGAAATGCATTCGACTATTGAGGCTGCTCGAGAAATAAGTCAGAGACTTTCTCAGACTACGCGAGAAGGTCATACGCACTTTGCCATCATGGAATTGACATAAACTGTTGGAGGACAATGGTTAGGTTTACTAACGCCAGTGGCCCAGAGCGTAATTAAACGCGTCACTCACACTTGCCGACGATGAAGATGGGAACGAGGCAGCTCCCGCTATAATCCGGACCGGTTTGAGCCTGTAGGAAGGGCGTTCGTGGATTAATTTATGAGACTTGTTTGTTCAGATTCCACGAGCGCTTACCAGAGCACAAGCCAAGGCAGTTAACAGGCTAGTAGACATCATGAGTTCGGAGATGGGAAACAATATTGACATATCATCATCACCACAGCAGAAGTCCAGTGCTCGTACTGAGCCATATAAGCTGCTGCATAACTGGTTCGGTTCTGGCAATCAATGTTGAAAATTCAGCCGGGAAACACGTTGGCCGTAGGGCGACGACGAACCTGGGCATCCCAGTACGATAAGACCTGAAGTAATATGTGAGAGATCCAGCGATGGTACCATCGCACACGATATTTCCCACAAATGCCAGAGAGATCTTCAACGAAAGGCACTGTGATATCAGACATCTGACGAACGGACTTTGAGTAAATTTGAACTTACAACCAAAATGTTCGCAGAGCCAGGTCGGAAGATCTCAGGGTCCAGCATATTACCAGCATGAGCGATGACATCTGCAAGATTATGAAATGTATCACACGATGCGAGTCAACCGTGGCAAATAATTGGTACTCACATATCACCGCGTTCAACTGCGCCAGCGAACTGATGCTCTTCGGGAAAAAGACTCTTTGAGGATCAAATATGAGGCTGCATCGAGTGTGTTACTGACAATGACAGCGAGCAATGCCACATTCCCGCGACTGACACTCCAGACCCTCAAGCAGAAGAAGCTACGGCGCCAAGGCGGTTCAGCTC
The DNA here is from genome assembly GCA_001630335.1 of Athelia psychrophila. Taxonomy (NCBI): domain Eukaryota; kingdom Fungi; phylum Basidiomycota; class Agaricomycetes; order Atheliales; family Atheliaceae; genus Athelia; species Athelia psychrophila. Next base: position 452,394 of record KV417502.1, on the reverse strand, counting down.
AAGACAGAGACAAAGAATGAGACGGGAGTAGTACTGACCCTTGCACGAGTAGCGTAATGAAGGCCTGGCGCGTGTGAGCTTATAGTTCGTAATATTCGCGCTGAGAAACAACTCACTGTAATCACAAAAGAGAACTGTCAATGATATCAGCAGGTATTCAGGAATTCGTTAGGCCTGAAGTACAGACTTTCATTTGCCTGAAAACAAGTTTAGTCCCATGGCATTACTTAAAGGGAACAGCGGAGTAGAATAGAGCTAACCATGGGTCCGAGGAGCTATTTTCAAGAAAAGCAGCGTCACCTGCCGTAGGAAGCTTACTGCGTATTAGCAGGACCCAGAACATGTTCGAGAGCACTACTGTTTGGGCCAACTCCGCGATACTAAGTTCTTTATCAGTGAGATAAATTCGGTAGGGTCGTTGAAATACAAACTTGAGTAGTAATACCTGCAAACAAGAAGGTTAGTTCATGAAGGGATCGGGATCGACACTGATTGATGCTGACGATCAACTTCCTAACCCTCCCATCGCGTGGGAAAGAGCGATAGTAGAAAACACTCTGCGCGATGCTAATTCCATTCAGGCTTTGAATCAAAGCCGGGTGAGGTTGAAACCAGTGGTATGAGGCAGGGTTCATAGCTACCTCAAGCTTATGATGAATCCTGAAGCAGCAGAATGAACGGTGAGCAACTGCATCACATTTGGAGGAGGAAGTCATACCAATAAATGCTGGGCTGATTGTTGCTTGAGCCTGGGCGGCACCCATCGGTGGCGCTGTTGAAGCTGCTGGCGCTGCAACTGCAGTTCTAGACTGAAGTACTGAAGGCTTAAGGGACAACAAAGAGTCGATCAAGAGTCGACGTGGAACGGTGGAGGGATTCAAGAAACTTTTTCCTCCACTTGATCGCGTTCTGCACTAGCGCGCACATCCTTACAAAGAAAGCATCGAGCTGCAATCAAGTTGTCACGTCATGAAACTCCAAATGAAGTAGTCCCCCGTTGGGGTAATTGATTGCCCTAATCGGTCCCCGTGACTTGGACAGCCAACGGATGCCTTCCGTGCTGCTTCACTCAAAGACTTGGAGCCAACCTTGAGCGCTTGAGCCTCCTTGAGCCAACATGAGATTAAACGGTCAACTCAGGGCTCAGGGGACGCGCGAGAAAAGTGTAAAATAAGGTTCGTGTACCTTTTGGGCCTTGGCAGGAGTCGAGATGTATGCGAGCTGATGCGACTCGGGCGCGACTCGGACGCGACTCGGGAGGTCCCTTAGCGCTGTTACCCAGCTCACCTAGTTTCTCAAAGCCGTCTATGATCTGCAATTTATGCGAGTACATGTCAAGTTGAAAGACTCGGTTCCAGACAACCCATGGGCCGCATCAGGCACCATAAGTCGCGTCGGACCGCCTATTTTCGCACTTTATCACTCCTAGGCACATCCAAAGGTTTTTGGATCATTTGTAACTTCTCCGCGGCCAGTTGCTACCAATCATTCAGAGTCATAGCTGACTATCTCTACTTAGCTTGCCGAGATATCCCGGCTCCCGTGTCCAGCTGAGCGGCAATTGGGGGCCGCGCGCTGTCGGAGTCAAATTCTGCTTATCCATTTCCTCCTCACCGTGCGTTGCCGCCGCGCGCTCGTCACAATCATTTTTCTGACCCACCCTCCATCCCGTTTAAATATCAGGTCCAGTCACTGGCACATCGGCATGTTACACTCATCCTATATAATTATATCACATAATGTCCCAGATTCCCCAGGTGTTGCCTCCTACCTCCCTCAAGGCCCCAAGATCCCCCGGATGATCCAAAAATCGCCAAAATCGCCAAAACCCATAATTTGGACTCTCCGGCGCGTATTAGAGCGATGATTTGAGCTATCCTAGTAATTTACCGGCCATAGATTCCCGTTGGGCAGAATTTGAGGTTGCCACTCCTCAATCCGCACGAGCCCTTCTTCAATTGGGAATTCCCCGCAGACTTCTTCCAGGAAATCGGCGGAGACGTGGAGTGTGTTAATAGGCCGCCCAACCGACTTGCGTCTGACCAGTAAGCGACGCATTTTAGCCAATGGGAATGAATACGGCCGCTGCTTGCTCGGGATAATCGCGATTGTCTGCAAAATACGCAGATAGGCCGGACGGTTGGATTCTGTACCGCTTTCACTATCTGTGTCCTCCTGTCCGCTGTATTCGTCATCGCTTGCATCATCCCCGTGCTCACTGGGGTCTTCGTCGTCGTAAAGCGAGAGTGCGGACAGCAAACGCGTGCAATTTTCTTCCGAGATGTTACCGCATACTAGATGCTGGATACCCGGTCGAAATTCATCCAAGAGAACATGGAATGCCCCTTGTGCTCCGTCTATCTCCCAGTCCCATAATATCGCTGTGTGCAATGAAGGAAAAGTGTCTGAATCAACGGTCCGGGTGTGATCCGGAGAATATTGATAGTCCTTCAGTATAAGCACTTCTAGCCGAGGAGCCACGAGGAAATGGAGGATGCCGAGGTTATATCCCATCGTATAACGGTTGTTGTTAGCAATAACGCACAGCGACTGCAGAAGCGGCAGTTCCACTCGGTTGGACCCATCCCAACGGTCATGAACAACTGTATTTCCATCCACCTGAAGATGGGTCAAGGAGGTTGCGGCTGATATCCCTGGCAACCATTCCTCGGAGGAGACCATGGGGCCTCGTATTGAATCCTCGCGCAGATACATCGCAGAGATATTTGCCAACGGCGGCGAACAACGCTCCAGTGAGATGTTATCGAGGCGGATTTCGGCCAGCATTGGAGCACCGCCAGTAAAGATGCCAAGCGGGCCTGACGATTCCTGTTCTTTGTATTCCCGGCAATCAATGCCGATGGAGTGAAGGAATGGTGCAGCGATGGGATGCAGATGGCGTAGTAGTGAGTGAAGCGGTGTTTGATCGAAGGCAGAAACTCGAAGGCGACGAGTCCGCCAGAAGTGCGAGCTTAACTGTTGACACAGTGATTCGAGGTGATGACTTTCATCTTCGTTAACTTCAATAAGCAGATATATCGGACAACTGTGCGATCTGCGAAGGTATAGGGCGATTTTCTGGTACCCGTTGCCAGTAGAGCATTCAATTCTTGTCCATAATTGTGGTGTGCGAAGTGCTATGGCAAGCCAATCCTTGCAGACACCAGCTAAAACTCTCTCGATACCAGGGATATCATCTTGAGCAGCGTGTCCGACTTCGAATATAGCCGAAAGAACTTCGAAAGACAATTTCGATATGGGCGAGATTGTCATTGCTGTACTGACCGCTGAGGACCAGTTCCGCTTCCCAGAAAAGCAATGAAGGACGTCGCAAATGATTTTCGTACTCAGGATGAGAGGCTTCAGTCGAGTAACGATGAATAGAAACGGGCAAGCGATGATAAATACCTGTCCGAGTCAACAGTGGCCAGATTTCCAGGCAGTTAAGCGGCGTGAGCAGCACCACCACAGGAGGGTCAGTCACGGTAGTAGCCAGTGCGCTGGCGTAAGCTCGGCGAAATCCGTCCGAGGAGCGCGGTCGCTACGCTGATAGCTCAATTAACTCCGTAATTGACGATTGTGGCAGACGCCACTGAAGTAACCTTGCATAAAACCTTCACCACACCTTTCTGTCACTAGTTCGATCAGTTATGGGGTACCACAGCCTGCTTGCCCTTGTTTTAATCTAACCAGTCTGGGCGATTTCAATCCGATTTCATTGGACGGAGGATCTATTACCAAGGGTCTACCTGGACCAGCATGCGCCATGGGGCATTAACCTGGAATTCGGGTAGCTGTCGCAGTCGCAGGATCCGAGTCCTTTTCTTTTCATTTGCTCTTTGCCTCGGATTATTTCCCGTCAGCGCACAGGATCTGTCTAAATCCCACAATAAAACTGTTCCCCTTACTGCATCTCAAATCGTATGGACCCCGCCACCGTGCAATAATCCATCTAGCACTGGCAATTGCACCAGTGCATGGTACGCTCTCACCTATATTTCCTCCTGAAAATCCGTCAAATCAGGTAATCGCGCAGGTGGCTCTCTAATCAAACATTCGGTCAAGAAGTTGTGACAACGCTGGGTCCCACTTCACCGGTGGGGAATACTATACCGCAGATGTTTCTATCCTTCCAAGGTCAGCCGCCTTCGTGTCCCATCGCAATCTAATCCAATCATAATAAATGGCCTATCTCTGCAGGTTCAGCGATATACCTCCGTACTTCCTTCCTTTCCACTGCGCTTGCGAATATCAGCGTTTCTTGGCCTTCCAATCTCTCCTTTCCGCAGGCGGAAGCGGTTTTCAACACCTCCGACAGGCGTTGGGGTACCAGTGGGCTACCGGAGAATGCACTCCTCCTTCTATCGCTTACTTACACCAGCCAAGGCGCGAATGAGACGGGAAAGACGACGGGAAGACTGGATATTGAGGAGGTAGAGATCACTGTTAGTAGCAACACCAGTTCAACGGTCAACCCCCCCTTGCTGCCATCGTTACCCCTTTCCACAGCTAGTTCACCTTCTCCACTGTCCCCTACCTCCGCCTCCGCCTCGACGATTCGAACGCACAGGGGTGAATCTACGGGAGCCATCATAGCCGAGTGTTTTGGCGCTGTGTTCGGTGTTATTTTGCTTGTGGGAGCGGGAGCGGGAGTTGTGTTTTGGAGGCGTAAGAGTATGCGGAGAAAGGACGCCGAATCGTACTGGGACGACGCAGATCGAGGGAAGGTGACGGGATGGTGATAATCTGACCTATGGCGATAATTCGCGTCCCTCTATTTATGTAATTTATTATCAAGTGTAGTTCTCATCTGTTCAGTATTTGTGCCATACTCCCTCATACTTCATATATCTATATCACCAAGTGTCTTCATCCTGCTATTGAGTCGGTAACTGGAATTTTTCAGGTCACAAATACACCACTGTTTCGCCCGACGTACTTCATTACTAGTTACTACTACTTAGGTGTCCGCCCGGCCCAGCTTATCGAGCGACTTCTCTCCCTGGTCGAACCACTCCTCTCTCGATATCCAAAATTCTTGGCGACCTTTCATGATATCAGCTAACACCGCGCCACCAAGGAAGACCATGTGCTTCCGGCGAGGAGGATCTTCGATGCGGATCTTGAATTTCTGTTTTCAAGAGTAGCACTCATTGTTAGACCAAGTCAAATATTCAGAAGGGAGGGCTGGCGCACGTTAAGCCGCGTCGGGTCACTGCCCAGCACCCGTGTGAGGTACAGCTGCTTCATCTCCTTCTCCAGTCGGCTCGGCAGCCCAGGGTACATGCTTGAGCCGCCAGAGAGCACGATGTGCTTGTAGAGCTCGGTACGGATATCGACAGCTGCGTTTTGGATCGTCTGGAATAGCATTTCTAGAAGGTGGTCAGCTGACTAGAGGGGATGGAGGGGATGGAGGGACGCACCTGCTACACCAGGCTGCTCGACATCGACCAAGTGGGGCTGGAACATACATTCGGGAGCTTCGAATCGCTCCGAGCCGACTTTGATTATGCGACCGTCCGGGAGCTGCGAGCCTTAATATGATATTGAAGCCAAAGAAGCAGCCAGTTGACTTACTGTATAGCTTTCCACAAGTACAGTGGTCTCCTCTGATAGTCGTTGGTCAAGATCAAGATCGTAGCTGCTCGACGTTAGGCCATGGGTTCCGGCAGTGTAACGGTATACATACCTGACATAGCATAGTTGCTCTTTGATCTCGCGGACGGTCTCGAAATCAGCAGTACGGTTGAAAGCGTAGCCACGCATCAGCAGCAGTTTGATCAGATAGCGGGTGACATCGCGCCCTGCGATGTCTAGACGGCGAGTCAAGTGGGGGAGTGCGAAGCCGTCATAGACAGGAACGATATGGGTGACACCATCTCCAGAATCGACAACCACGCCGGTAGTGAGACCTGCAAGGACGTATGTGAGGTTCGCTTAGATGTGCTTGAAAGACGTACGCGGGGCGTACCTTGGGCGTAGAGCGTCAGCACGGCCTGAATCGCAATATACACTCCTCCAAATCCGTACTCCTCAAACATAACCTGGCACATCCTGACCCGATTCTGCTTCGGATTCATAGGCGGCTCGGTGAGGAGCACCTTCCGCCCGGTGGGGTCCACGCGCAGCTTCTCCTCGAAAGTGTAGTCCCAGAGATGCTTCATGTCTTCCCAGTTGCGCACGATGCCATGCTCCATGGGCTGTGTTATCTGCAGGAAGTTGCGGTTCTCTGCAGCTTCGTCGCCGACCATGATGTCCTTGATCACCGCGGAACCGACGCGCTCCTCTGCACGCAGGATCGGGCGACCGACGATAGACGGGAAGGCTAGATAGTAAGAATATATCAGCAGTGGGCAGATAGATGAAGGGACTGGAAGCGCACTATGTTCGGGGAAGTTGGATCCTGCATAACCCACTTTGACGAACTGCGGGCAACGATCAGGACAGAAGCATCGGACGGTACGATAGATTGACTGACCCCAGTACCGTTGTCAACTACCAAGGGTACTGACGGATCCATAGCGTAGTTTTGGGATAAATGGCAGAGGATATACAAGTATTAAGTTACAAGCAAGGATGTATGACGAGCGGAACGTATTGTTGGCGGATGTGACCTTAGTGGCGATGATAACTGCTTATGAAGAACAGCACATTTCAATGCGCACTTGACCAGCGCTCAATGATTCACTTTTGCAGTAGCACTACTGTCCTGAAGATACAAATCCACGCGCCCATCATATCACATATGCAAGCAGAAGATGTTTATATTGGGGAGCATCTTCTACAAGAAGTCTAACCGAGAACAGGCGATCTAAATGGCTTTGTTCTTGACGAGCTCTGCACGATAAATTAGCACACGACTGTTTTTAGAAACTGAAAATACTTACGCTCCATCTCAGCGAGAGCTGCAGTCAAGATTTCGCGCTGGGTCTTCTCATCATTCACCGCGGCCATAACCTTCGCGATGACGGACTTTGCAAGCTCAGCCTGCTCGGCTTCCTTTTGCTGCTGCTCGAAGCGCACCCAGCTGTCCAGAACTGCCTTGGCCTCGGAGGCAAGGGCGACCTTTTGGCCTTGAACGAAAGACTCAGCTTCGAGCTGGGCAGTCTCCTACAATAAGTTATAAATGTAAGCTATTGTTGATGTGTGCACAAAAGAGTCACGCACCTTGGAGACGGAAAAGAGACCCTCTGTAAGGGAAACAACATCCTTCATCTGCTCGACTGAGGTGATACGGTCCCTGACAGCCTGCGTGTGCTCCGAGCGAGACTTGTCCAGGATGTTCTTAATCTTGTTGATGTTGGCCTCTGCCCACTCCCCGTATGGCTCCTTCAGGAGCTGCAAACATTCGTACTCGTGTCAGGCGTATGTGATTGTGTACATAGCAAAGCCACGCACCTTGGCAATAACTGCGAACATAAAGAAAGTCCCAGCAAAGATGACGGTCTCCTCGTTCACCACGTATAGCTCCTGCGAGATGGCAGTCGCGAGCAGGCCTGTGCCGAGTACTACGGTTCCAGTTTTCGTGACGAGGCTTGGTGACGAGGGCAGACTGTTGAGGATTTCCGCAGCCCGTTGGTCCGGGGGAGGGGTGGAGCTGCTCGCCATGGCACGGCTGTACAGAGTTGATTAGAGATACACTCCCAGTAACATAACGGGTACATACGCAGAGATGGCCCGGGGCAAAGCAGCGACCGCTCGCGGTCTGACTGTTCAGCAAAATTTTGCGTTAGACAGCTATGCCGTTTGAAAGATGAGAGCAGTCCGATAGACAAGCTTACCTGCGGCTCTGAGAGAGTTTACAGCGATCCTGGAGGCCATTAATGAATGTAGAGTGTTGGTGAAGCGCAGAGAAACAGGCCTGAAAGACGTCCGAGGTCAAGCGTGGGAAATTCGTCTAATTCCGACCAGACCCGGTGTTCCCGCAGAGAAAATTCGAACCGCCATCACATCTAGACACGACACACGACTTGCATGCTCTTGATTGCTAACTTAGAACTCGTTGCGTGGCTGTGGCTAATTCTTCCAAAACATTGGCCGTATTTTTGGGAAAAAAATACAAGTGCTCCTTCACCTTATTGATGAACGGACACCGGCGACTTTGCGGCTTGCTGTCATCCATGTTTACTAGAAGGAAGGAGTAGAGGGACTATCCAGTCAACTACCAATCCAGACATCTCATAGAAAGGAAAATTGTATCAGATACCTTTTCTATCATCAGGATATCCGGGGTAACTTGTCACCTTCAGAAAAGCCTGCTAGGACCAGGACCTTCACGACTAAACTTGACTGTGTTACCAAAGAGCACGAAATCTAGAAGATCCTGTCAATAGCCTCATTCCAGACAGTTCTAAGAACCAGCAATGATATTATGCAACTATTTACATGTCAAAATGCTTAAAACCATCTCGTACACAAGCCACAAACCGCGCAGATGTTGTGTTGCTAACAGTTTGCTGTGTCCGGCCTTCTTCGATGATCCCTCTAATATTTTAGCCATGGCAGGGAAAAGAACAACAATAGGGGAAATCTAACGAGTACAAGCTATGGACGAGGTTTTTACTATTTGATCACAATTGGGCAGGGGGAAACTCTTGACTGCTCGTGGTATTAATGTTAGGAATAATTCAATATGATGTTGCACATGCACTCAAACCCTTGACTGCTCGTTGCATTAATGTTAAAAATAATTCAATATGGTGATGGTGTTCATTGGGTTGGGCACTGAAATTCATCGTCTCCCGGCATCGCAGCTGCCTACGTGGAAAGAAATTTATCAGTCCAGTCCGTACACTCTGCACAACAATGCCATACTAGACTGGTTGGTTCCCTTGGCTCCCTCTTCTCTGGGGGTATCGGTGGCTCCGCGATCGTGAAGGGCATCAGGATATTCGTCTGAGATGCATCTGCGGGATTGACGATACAGGAAATGCCTAGCACCATGCCACTGGCACCCAACTCTACGCCGGCCGCCTTGAATTGATTCATTATTCCTTCTTCGTCGTCCCACTGCAGGGACGCATACAGAAATTCGTCGAACTCCGCACGTGATTTCGAGTCTTTCCATTCACGGTGAATGGCTGTCCGACCCGCGGCGTCCCTGATCCGCTGGGCTTTCTCCTCGGGATAGAACATTGCGCGCGCGATCACACGGCTTGCCTCGATCAGCTTCTGATCTTCGAGCACCTTCGTCCACTTCTTCAGGATAGCGGCGCTGTTGAAATGTATCGAACAGTGTCCACCACGCCGGTTCGGTGGCAGCTCCCGAACATGCATGACAAAGTCTGAGATGTGCTCTGGGGTCCCTCTGATGAGTGAGAACAACAGTGCAGTATAGGGGGTTCCACGGACCTGGGAAGCTCATAAAGAACTTCAAGAAGATACTCATTTTATCGCGCAGTTTGTTTACTCCTATTTTCGTCGAAGAGAAAGACTGGCAAAAATACTGAAAGAGGGGGTCAGCGTTAATTGGCATCTCCGCCCGACCACATAACCGCACCTTATGTCTGGGCTGAAAAGTGCATCGTTATTAATAATTAAATCTCGACTCGGCCACAGAATCGTACCCAATCGGCCTTCTGGCATTGCACATTGCTACACATGTTGCGTCAATACAGGTGAATGCAGAGCAGGGGGATTACACACCAATACTTCTGCCCTTTACAGCGACTGCATTGCAGTCTCATGTTTGGATTGCCTGAGCGATTTTTACTAGCAATAAGTCAGCCTGACATCGCGGTACACATGATATCATGTACTTACCATTGTACGCTGCCACAGGTTGAGGTTGCCGATCCATACAATTTATCCTGCAGCTTCTGTAGCTCTTCGAAATTGTTGTCCTCGTCGTCTGTCAATTCTTCAAGCTCTCTTGCTGCCTTCTCCCGCTCAGCCTTTTGCGATTTCCGGACAGGCATCGGGAATATAAAGAGATCAGCGAAGGTCGCAAGCCGAAGGCGTTCAAAGTGATAAGACGTAATGATAGGTAATGATGCTGGAAGATCGTCGGAGTTTCAAAAATTTCAACGCATGCTTCTCCCCAGACTTGGGATGCCTTAGACTCCGACTCCGACTCCGACTTTCGGTAGACCACGAATTCGATTCTATGCGCGCAACGTACCACCGAAATCTTGAATTACAAACAGATATTGTTACTGGCCGTCACAACATTAACTGCTAGTACGCCCTGTCGACATCTGTCGACATCTTCCGACGGACATCTCGACCTGTGGGCTACCGGCCATCTTCGGGGACGTTGGTTATCTGCTATGCATCAGAACCCCTTGAGCGGCCTTGGAGCGGCCCTTGCAATTGCGTGAATGTGGCTATTCCTGTGGTAGCACTCACTGTTCTTTGGTTGCCGATTGCTTGCGGTCATGCCGATACAGGTGACTGCCCCAGAGAGGACAATTTAGATGATGGCTGTACTACTATTCTGCCACCTCACACTAGCAGAAGCCTTTTACAGCCAGGTTTATGATGACATCAGATAGATGCGGCACGTTCGCTTCTGTTTGAGCGCTATTGCCGTACATTCTCGAGTGCCCACTGCCAATGTGTACTCTAAATGCACAGCCACCAGTGCTGTGGGTGATTTTTATTGATATAAGACGAGCGCTGATGGAGTACTGATACGCAGCATGCTAGACTCCCGTTTATCCCTACATGTCTATAGGCCTAAGACTGTAAACATCTTAGGCCAGGATAAGATTGTCAAATCGTCCGACAAAACAGCAACTCTGTGAGTGGATATACTGAGAGATCGTGCTCCCGATCTGACCCAAGCTACATTTGGGGCCACACAGCTACTATCTTTCATTGAACGGGGCATCCCTTGGCTGGAGTGCAATGCTCCACAGAGATACAAAAGACGGTCCAACCGTGTTCGAAATCGCGAGATCGGGCTTCATCGGTAACCCCTCTGGCCACGACGCGGAAATATCTATGGGAGGAGGAAACCTCAATATATCAATACGGAGAACGGTCGGCCCAGAATGGCAAACGCGATTGGTTGAAGCTTCAACGGAGCACTCGTTCCGTGGAACAGATGGACAGTACTATTGTTGGAGATCGTCGAGATGGTTCTCGCTAAGTAACAGCCTCAACGTAAACTGACCTCTCCAAGTTTCATTGAACATTCGCTGATGAAGAGCAGTGCTTCGGTCCCGGGAATGTGGTTATTGCCGCCTACGAGTGCCGCGCCATGGCATTGTATAAAGACGGCGAGCTGACAATATTTGATGTGTGTGGATTCTGTCATTGCTACTGGGAATACATGCTGAGATTGGTTCGTTTAGGATGGGTTGTTCATGAAAGATTTACTGGTTGCAACCTGCCTTGCACTGAGGATCGCCGTATAGATTGAACGTATGAGACTGTATTTATTTTGCAACGCCCAAACTTTTGGTCCACCAACCTCTCACCACCGAGTTGCTGCCGAGTCGCAGCGACAGGGTGAATTTCAAGCTTATCCCCTTATTGGAATATGAACATCTACATTTCGCCGACATCTCGACCCCTCTACATAGGAGCTTCGTTCGGGCTAGTTGCTTCTTATCAATCACTGCGGGCACACGTTGGGCACACCCGCGGTCTCTCCTAGCCGTCGACTTCCTGAGCGGTGTTCATACTGGCTGCATCTGTGAACTGCCTCATGCAGAAGTCCTTCGAAGTTCTGTTGGTCCTGCAATGACAGCGGATTGAGGTGGCATTGTAGGACTTGTTTAAGTGCTACTATTGCGCTTGAGCTGGTGAAGGATTAAACTGCAACATGCCAGACTCCCGCTTATCGCTGCATGCTTAAAGGCCCAAGACTATAGTCATCTTGGACTAGGATAGGATTGTCAAGTTGTTCAACAATATTACACTTCCGATTGTGAGCATGTTTTTATTTTGTCACCGATGCATTAAAAAAGGATCTATAGAGGCTATGCGGGAAGGGGATACTTACATGTATTTAACATCGCGGAATACGGATTATACGCCATCCTGGCCAGGAAGTCTCTGATTTAGAAATTCCGACATTTTGGCAGTTCGGCGATCGCCACCACGTGAGGTGGCTGCCAGTGGCTGTGGTGGCATGGCTCTTGGTTCAATCCTGCTGGGCATCTGCTCACCTCTGCAGAGACTTGCTTATATTATTTTTCTGCATGCTTAGTCTTATTGGCATATTTTCCCGGCTATATACCAATTGGGCACAACTATCTTAAACGCGACGGGACACCAACCATTAGCATCTCAGCTTTACTACTACCCACACTTTGTACCCATCTTCTTCCTGCCGCCCCAAAGTCATGAGCAGATCCTCACCTCACGCAAAATCTGACAGGTTCAGATGCAGGCCTTGGGGAGATGTTCTCATCCCCGCCTTTTGCAAGGGGGGGGGGGGGGGGCATCTAAACCAGTATTTCATAAGTATATGCACTCTCAGATTATGATGTAGGCTAATGAAATGTTATATAGAGTGCTAACACAGGAGGAGAATAATGGTGATACGATGTGATGGACAGATAATCTGCGGACCAACTGCGAACGCTACTCACCATGGGCGCGGCCGAATATCAGCCTGGCCAAACGGTGGCGGAAACGATGCAAAAGTTTAGCATGTCCGCCTGGGGCCAAAGCGCAGCTGACATGCGGCAGAAATTTGAATAAAGCGGACAAAACACACCTGATTTGCGCCTCATTTCAAAGAATTGGGCCGCGCTTTGGCCGCACTTTGGCCTGAGGCGGAAATGCTAAACTTCTGTATCGTTTGCGCCACCGCTTGGCCGGGCGGAAATTCGGCCGTGCCCGTGTAATACCCACGGTTGAACCACTAGTAAACACCGGAATGTCACACAGTAGTTGCTAGAATGCCGGAATGGACTTTCCATTTCAGATATGTCCTCAGCCTAGCTAGGTCCACGATTGTACACAGTATTGAGTTGTCTCATCACGCATCACACAGAGGAATGAACTAGTCAGTGGATATATGTCAGGGAAAGTGATAAAAACCCAAAATTGGCTAGTAATAACGATTTAGAAATGATGTGAACCCCTTAAGATATCCCACTGCACATCGATATACTTCCCAGTCACCGCCGGCGTGCCTGTTTCAGGTCATGCAAGACAATCAGGATTCAAGAGTTTTGTGGCTGGCACAATGAACAGCCACGCAGATGCGCCACAACAAATTTCAATGTCGAACTTGCACTTAGGCAAGTTCACGCCGTCACGTAGCATACCCCGTGAGCCTACGGTGGGTCGTGTACAGTAGGCGCAGCACATTCACTTCTGTCTGAGCGCTATTGCCGTACATTCTCCTTGTGCGCACCAAATGTACAGCCACCGGTGTTGTGAGTGATTTTTTATTGATAATTTGATATAAGACGAACGCTGATGGAGTACTATATGATACACAGCATGCCAGACTCCCGTTTATCGCTACATGTCTATAGGCCTAAGACTGTGAACATCTTAACCCAGGATAGAATTGTCAAATCGTCCGACAAAACAGCAACACTGTGAGTGGATATACTTGAAGATCGTGCTCTCGATCTGACCGCTGCACTTGGGCCACACAGCTACCATATGACATTGGTTGGGCCCTCCCTTGGCTGGAGTGCGAAACTCCACAGAGATACGCAAGACGGTCCGACTGTGTTCGAAATCGCCTTCATCGGTAACCCCTATGGCGACGACATATCCATAGGCGGAGGCAACCTCGATATATCAATAAAGAGAACGGTCGGCTCACCATGGCAAACGCGGTTGATTGAAGCTTCGTTCCCAAGTACGGAGCACTCGTTCCGTGGAACAGATGGGCAGTACTATTGCTGGAGATCGTCAAAATGGTTCTCGCTAAGTAATAGCCTCACCGTAAAATGTTCTCTCCAAGTTTCATTGGACATTCGCTGATGACGAGCAGTGCGTTGGTCCCAGCAATTTAATTATTGCCACCTACGAGTGCCGCGCCATGGCACTATATAAAGACGGCGAGCTGACAATATTTGACGTGCGTGGATGCTGTCACTGCTACTGGGAATATATGCTGAGATTGGCTCGTTTAGGCTGGGTTGTTCATGAAAGATTTACTTCTCGCAACGTGTCTTGCACTTAGGGTCGCCGTATAAACTGAATATATGAAACTGTATTCGTTCTGCAATGCCCAAATTTTTGGTGCCCAAACCTCTCACTGCAGTCGCCGCATCGGTTGAATTTTAAATTTATTCCCTTATCTGCATTTCACCGACGACATCTCGAACCCTCTACATACAAGCTTCCTTGGAGCTGTTTGTTTCCTATCGATCACTGCGGGTACACGTTGGGCACACCCGCGGTCTATCTTGGCTTCCTCAGGCTAAGCGGTGTCCATGTTAGCTTCTTCTGCGAACTGCCTCATGCAGAACCCCTTTGGCGTTCTGCTGGTCTTGTGATGACAGCGACTCGGAATCGAGGTGGCACTACAGGGCTTATTTAAGTGCTGTCGTTGTGCCCGAGGCTGGCGAAGTATTAAACCGCAACATGCCAGACTCCCGCTTATCGCTACACGTCTACAGGCCCAACGCTATAAACGTCTTGGACCAGGATAGGGTCGTCAAGTCGTCCAGCAAAACTGCACCACTGTGAGCTTATATACTGAAACGCCGTGCGATGATCTGATGCCCCCGCTATATTTCGGATCGCAGTTACTATCTGTCATTGAACAGGAAAAATATTGGCTGGAGTGCATTACTTCGCAGAGACGCACCAGACGCGCCGAGTATATTCGAAATCGCGAGATCGGGCTTCATCGGTAACCCCTTCGGCCGCGACGAATCCATGGGGGGGAGCAACCTCGACATATCTGTGCGGAGCACGAGCACGTCCAGATCGCGGTGGCAAACACGATTGCTCGAAGTTCCATTCCCGAGCACGGAGCACTTGTTCCGCGGACCAGATGGGCAGCAATATTGCTGGAAGTCCTCGAGAAGGTTCTCGCTAGGCAACGGCCTCAGCGTAAACTAACTTCTCCAAGTTCAATTGAATATTTGCTGATGGGGAGCAGTGCATCGGCCCTGGAAATCTAGTTGTTGCCACCTACGAGTGCCGTGCCATGGCGCTGCACAAAGACGGCGAGCTGAAAATATTTGATGTGTGGATGTTGGCACCGCAACTAAAAATATATGCTGAGATTGGTTGGGTCAGGCTGGGTTGTTCATGAAAGATTTACTGGTTGCAACCTGCCTTGCACTCAGAATTTCCATCTAGACCAAATACTTGATACTTACTGGTTTTATTCTGTGACCACTGACACCCAATCTTGAACGCTGCTGATACAGTACCTGCAGTAAAAACAGGGCAGTAGGCCGTCTAAGTCAAGTTTGGACGGCACTGCCGACAGTTTGCAAGAGCGATGATTTGGCGGCCCGCCCGGTTTGGAGCTCAATTCATCCGAGCCATATCGTTTCCTCCCTGCATGCCCTCGTACGATTATGACTGGCAGGTGGAGAGCAATTATATCTGCCCCATGGCTAAGTTGGTTAAAGCGTCCGACTGTTAATTCAGGAGTTCATCGGAAGGTCCTGAGTTCGATCCTCAGTGGGGCAGTCTTTTTGCTTTCTTTTGCTCTGCTTGCTGAGAGTGCAGACAGACCATACGTATATGACATGACAGCCTGTGAATATGAAGACTTCCACTCGCAGGTGCCTTTCATTTTGCACTGTTCACAATATGTTGAAGAGTCACATCGGTATGTGTATATTATATAGCTACGAGGAAGCATACGCGTCGGAGTATGCGAGTCAGTTGATACTATGCTGGTCCAGGAGGCGGGATCCGCGGCAGTTCTATGTGCGTAGTGTGCCATTGCAACGTCGGAGGTATGGTGTCTGCAGCGTTGCCATATATGTATAAGGTATTGCACTATGAGGCATCGTTGATCGCGAGGTAGAAATCACCAGGTTCGCGGTTCAAGCTCCGGAGATATGGAAGACAACATCCAGCGTGAAGAAGGTGAAGAGAGGTGAAGAGCGCGACTGCAGGCGTGACCGCGTCTTTGTATAACGAGAGGCACGCGGTGATGCAGCAGGCAGCGGCTGTCAGTGGTCGCACTGGCGAAGAACAACAGCCTCGAGCCGCTGTCGCTGTCAGTCAAAACTGCCGTGGCGACGCCGCGTGGCGTGAATAGGTTTACGATGGGCCGCCGCCGAGGACATTATTAGAGGAGAATCGACTACAATCGACTCCAAGCAACAAAGAGGTGCAGCCCCAAGTGGGTAGGTAGCGGTGGTGTGAGGGCAATGAGAGGGCGGAGTCCGAATATTCACCTTCCTTTTCTGGCGGGCGGTGGCCGCATTTGGCAGGTCAAGTCTGACAGCGACCTTTGACGTAAACTCATTGTTACAAGGCTTTCACCGCTTTATTGCCTTGTGCGGACTTGCATTGGGATGGACTCATTGTGTAGATTCTACAAAAGCTGGCAGACGATGGGAAGCAAAGACCAGCATTCTCTGAGCCAGTCTCGTCTCTGCTACCCCACCTCTTTCTCTTTCTCTTTCTCGCGACTCCTTTCCTGCGACGTCCCTGCGACTTTATTCTCTGACCATCTTGTCGAATTCTGTCAATCACTTTCCTCCTTGTTTTCGTTCGCTGTCTTTCTTCAATCGCTTTGCTGCTATCATTCCTGCCTGTCTTACATTCCACTTTGTGAGTACAACAGCACCCCCTTCATCCCAATCCGTCCACTAACTCTCCATTTCCCCAGAATACCGATCGTCTAACCTAATATAAAGCCCCATCCCGCCGCGATGTCTCAAACACAAACCATCCAGCACGACAACATGCTCATTTCCCTCCCATACCCCTTCCTCTCGCAGCCCCCCAAGAACAAGCAGAAGCGCCGCGCCGCGCCTGCCCCCGATGCTCCCCTGCCCTCGCCGCCTCCCCCGAGCCCCAAGTCCAAGATCTCCATGTGGTCGCAGAAAGTCGCGCCAGGCCCACCCGCACCACGAAGCCCGTTCAACGCGTCGCCCCTCGCCCAGGTCCACATAGTCAAGACCCCGTCCACGGCGGGCAGCGCGGCGCTGCACGACCACAGGGTCGACCTCGCCAGCGTCGGCTACGCCTCCATGTTCGTCTCCTTCGCCGCCGGCCCGCAGTCCGCGCGCCTCGTCCCGCCCACCCCCGCCCCGAAGGCGCCCGCCGCGCTCCGCCCGCGCTCCAAATCCACGTCCCACGCGAAGCCGAAGCCCGCCGCCGCGCGCGCGAAGAAGCACCTCCCGCCGCCCGCGTCCACCGACGCGGCGCTCATCCAGCTGCTCGACGGCGGCGCCGCGCCCCTCGCGCTGCGCGTCCCCGACGAGGCCGAGGCGCTCGAGTACGCCCCGCTCATCTCCGCGGGCATGCGCGCGTCCGCGGGCGCCGCGTGGGTGCGGTTCAGCGCCCGGAGCGGCCTGGACCTGGACCTGGACCTGGACCTGGAGGGCGCCGGCGACGAGAAGCGCGGGAGCGTGGACTCGGACCTGCGCAGCGCCTACCGCGTCCTCCCGCGCGAGCTCGACCCCGCCGTGCCCACCTCCCTCCCCGCTGCCCTCTCGCGCAGCCGCAACATCCTCGCGCTGCCCGCGCGCGGCGGCGGCGTGGAAAAGCACCTGCGCAAGCCGCTGTACCTCGCGGAGATCGAGCTCGCGTTCCCCAAGACGCCCACGTCCCCCAGCATGCCCGCCACGCCCAAGTCACCGCGCAGCATCCGGGGCGGGGGCGCACGGGCGCGCCGGAACAGCGGGAAGGGGCGCAAGGGCGGGCGGCCCGCGCCGCTCGACCTGGCGCCGCAGAGCCCGCGGGGCGAGTTCCTCAGCGACAGCTTCGCGCCGTCGCCCCGCCGCTCGCCGCGGCGGGTGCGCGTCCCGGTGCCCGCGTCCCCCGCGCCAGCGCGCAAGAACTCCGAGTCGAGCGACGCGACGCTGTGCGCCCCCGGCGGCCTCCGGTCGTCCTTTGACGACTCGGACGGCGAGGGCCTCGTGAAGGCCGGCACCGTCTGGGAGCGGGAGGAGGCGCGGCGGGGGGCGCTGAGGAAGAAGCCGTCGATGGCGCTCAAGGGCATGCGGCGCATGTTTGGCCGGGCATAGGTCCCCTCCTCTCCTCTCCTCCATTCCGGCATCCTGGATTCCACATATAGGATGACGGCCAAAAACGAAAGCGACGCGATACGACTACGACTACGACTACGACTACGACTAGACTCCATTCTCTCATTTCCCTTCCCTGGCTGGACCATATCTCTATCTCCATATCTCTACATCTCTATCTGTAACCCCTGCGCTACCCCCTTCCCCCCTTGTTTATCTGGCGATACCTGTGTTTGTGTACGGTGTAATGTGTACCGGCTGTACTAGCTCGTGTACTCTGTTGATTATATTAGTAGGTGTAATCGTAATCTAATGTGTTTCTGCGTATTCTCTGGTGCATCACTGTTCATCGTCCTCCCTTTCTCCAACCTGGGATTCTGTTCCTGACCGCGCCGCGGAGCGCCCGTCCACCCGTCGGCTTGAGCATAGGCAGAATATCCAAACTCTGAGTACGCTCCGAGGAGATGCCATTCGGACTTCCTGCGCAATTCTATAAGGTCCTAGAGCCGCATGTGAGCTTCTTTAAATTGTCAATTGTCATCCTCCTGACGGCAAATCCAACTGTCAACATCCCTCCAGATTACTTATCCGATGCGCTCTATGCGCGATGCGGGCCTATGCATCATGCATCATGACCAGGGTCTGTGTATAGCTGTATAGCTGTATAGCTTGAAGACAGCGGCACACAGGCAAGAACTGCCGCACAAGGAACCGTTTCACCACCAACCAGGAACAGCGCGTTAATTCCAAAATGAGAGCTTCGCTTTGAAGTTGACGCTGTGATAGTCTAGTTTCTGACGCGAGCCCTTGTCGAGACCCCAAATTTAAAGTCCGCTTTGGGACATCCCTGCAGGCAGCAATATGATGTTGCGCTCACCCAACATCTCCCAACATCTTTGATCCTTGTGCTATCGACTTGCCTCTTCTCTACAATGTTCACAATCCTTGACTATCTGCAGCTGCTTATCTGTGAAACACCAAGTAATTTTTACTTATTTACAACAACAAATTCGCTTTCCAGTCAAAACGGCGGCGAGCAGACACTCTAGATCGCAGCCAAATCGCAGCAGCGATTTTGGGCAAGCCTCGACTCGGAGTCAAATTTCAAGCGGGCAGAAAAGCTAAGGGGGGCAAGATCGGGATCTCTACGGGTTGTGATCTTGAAACTACAGCCCACTGAGCTGGTGGCTGCATTTGCCTTATGTGGGTGGACCGGACGTCGAGGACTCCGGTGTTGCAGCCAAAGACATCCGATTGGCGAACAGCAGACGATGACTTCACTTGGGACATGGTGCTAGTTTTATCCATAGAACCTTTGACAGACCCCTTCCTTCTGTCTGGGAAGCTTTCGATTTGCGCATAAGATGAGTATCTGGTTGTGCTTTACTCGCAGCTAATGATTCTTGAGCGTCAGCGTGTACATCAGCGTTGAACATTGAAGTACAATTTTGTCGTTCCATCTGAAGATTAAAATCTTCAGTATGGTCCCTCGGAATAATTTCTCCTTACAATGCAGTTGTGGCTTCTTCGCCGGCCCGTAACCTCATTATCCAGGTTTCAACCATATTTTTGGTCATAGATGTGATGGCTCCAATGTCACTTTCCAGGAGTGTGTCTGGAAGATTTATGAGGGGGATGTTGCTTATTGGAGTATATGGGATTCGATTGGGACATGGGAGTGTGTATAATATGTAGGGTGTAGGCAAAGCGCGAAGCATGCTTGCCCTTGAAATATCACCTCGTCAGCAGCTATTTGTATCCTCACATGGAGCAATGCTCTATTCGAAGTCTTCAAGGTCACTTTTACCGTTCCCTGAGAGTTCTATAGCTCGAAGAATACATAAACGCACTCGTCGTATTGAGACGACAGTCAAAACGCGACGCGTCTGTCATCTGATGAGATGTGCCGACGTGCCGATTTTGGGGTCTTAACAAGGCACCCATGGGAGAAAGCAGACTCCAGATAGGATATCCGGAGTTTACGCAGGTTCGATCCAAATTTTTTGGTGTTTGCCCTCGGGAGACTACGCTGTAAGCGTGTTGGAAGGATCTGTCGCTTGAAAAGTTACCATGTCGAACTACAACTTGTACAGTACATGCCCTGGCATTCGGAATTTCAGGCCGGCTCTCACACACTGTCGAGATAAAACCTGCTTGTAAATCCTATAAGCTCGTTTTTTTGGCCGAGTTTAAATTTGAGCACGCGTATGTAAGTTTTGAAGAAGGCGAGGGGAAGTCTGGGGAAGTGCTATGGCAGGGCGGGAACTGTTACGTAATGAGAGTGTCCTGAATCAGCTTCAACTTGCATTCCTCGACAGCCGCACATGTACCCACCACTACGTCCACGGCGCATCACGCGATGATCTCGCACTCACTTGGCAACGAAGCATGCGCTCAAACCGTCCTGTACTAAGGGCTAACGCTCAGCTTTCTTCGAATATCCGTCACTCGCTGCGTGCTCAGGCAATGCTCAGGACATCTTTTAGGCTTCAGCAACAGGAAGATCACTACATACACGCGCACATCAATATGCTTTCCATCTGCCCAATACACTTCTGGGTTTCTCAAACCACCCTTGTGATCTGTTTCAATGCGTTTGTGATCGGAGAATCTTGGCTGCAATTTGCAGGGCGAAACCAGAGCGGCAAGACGGCAGCCACGGCAGCCAGCGCAAGAGTTCAGCGGGAACATTGTGCTTCTCCGAGGATCTCACTGATACGGACGGACTCTCGACCGAAATGACCTGCCGGTGTCACCTGCATGAGACGCAGTGCTTCTCTCGTCGCTTCGGAACATCCCTGGCCATATCAGACGGTGAATCTTCTGGCTTGAACTTGGTCCTGCTTCCCGTTTAGTAAAATTTAGTACACGATCGACCTGTCAGGCATCGAGTAGTCAGCGCCTGACACCTTGGTGATTCTTATCAATGCCTTGTCACGGTGCGGTCATGCGATGAGACAAATGACAAGCCTAGAATGCTTAAATACAAACGGTTTGAGAGAGAGTCTGCCACTCAAGCAGCTCAGCATGTTCCCTCAAGGACTTTCCACTGCCCTCGTCTTGGCTTTCCTCGGAGCATTGGCTTTCAGGGTCAGCGCAAATGTCAGACCGCAGTGTGATGGTAAGCTACCCGTCATGTCGATCCATGTGGCCTTCTAAATCGAACATTTCAGAGGAATACTTGATCCATCCAGGGGAGACCTGTGCCTCGATAACAGCTTGGGACGGGATTACCTCTGCCCAGATCGAAGCACTAAACCCTGGAGTGAACTGTCAGCTATATCATGCACATTGCCAGAGCATGATCCTAATGGAATGCTAAATTACAGGCAGCGTATCATTGGCACCACTTGTCGGCCACTATTTCTGCCTTAGCTGTCAGTCCCACACCCGTTCTCCAACATCGTGTTCTCACATCTTTCTCGTTCAGCATACGCAGCAGCGTGCACACATGAAGTGACCGCCGTAAAGAGCGACACTTGCAGCAGCTTGGCGACGACCTGGCAGACCACAGTGGCGGAGCTTGGATTATTGAACGATCAGCTGGACAGTGCATGCGACAATGTAGTTGTTGGCGGGCAGGTAAGGGTGTTTCAAGTTTGATTTGGAGTGAGACACGGTGCTCACACGGTGTTTTGTAGTACTGCGTCAGTACCGATGAATGCTTTTATGGGAACAATGATCCTTGCTGTACACCCGAAGGTGGACCGGAATGTCCTTGATTTCTTCCGTTTGTGGTAGCGAAGATAGCGAGGCGTGCTCGCAGCCGGCGCAAATTATTATCTCAGCGTCCGAGCACTCTGGCTTGTTCGTACTTTTCAGACTTCCCAGGGTGTTCTTTGTATCTATTATATAGGACTATTTGGATAAGGGGTATCTCTTCACTTTTGAAAAAGGTTTCTTGAACCACGTCTGACGCCTCAGAATTTCAGTCGAAATGCATTCCACCACCGGGAGAGATCTGTCAGACGAGTGGGTTTAGATGAGGCTTGCGCTAGCCAGTCTCGAAGCCCGGAACTCACGCTCTGTCCGGTGATGAAGTGCGCCTCTTTCGAGGCCAGATATGACACTAGGCTTGCGACATCCTCCGGTTTTCCCAAATAACCTGCTGGTGTGGCTGCGGCTATCTGAGCCAAAGGTACTCCACTTTCCACACCGAGCTGCTTGCAAAGCAAAGCATCTCCAGCTTGCGCTACATTTATAGGTCTATGAGTACTTTTCTGGCTGTAAATTGCGAACAGACATACACATTGGGGTATCAATAATTCCAGGGGCATATGTGTTCACAGTGATGCGATGTGGGCCGAGCTCTTGGGCTGAAAGTAGGCAAAATCTGAGTAAATACATTGTATATTCAAGTTGGACTATTCGGACTCACCCAAAGATTGTGAGAGGCCACGGATCGCAAATTTCGTGGCAGAGTAGGGGGCCACCATAGTTCCACCTACACAGTATTTCCTTCAGTTATGCGTCCCCCATGTCTAACGGTCACTGACCTGATTTACCCATGACGGAGGAAGCGCCAATGATTCGCCCGCCACGTCCTTGTGCGACCATTTGTTTCCCCGCGTACTTATAGCAGAAGAAAACCCCATTGACGTTTATCCTGAAAAAGCGGTCCCACTCCTCGGCAGACGCTAGTTGAAAAGGGTTAATCTTCAGACTTGCATCAAAGATAAATGGGTGGTTGCACGCACTTTCGATAACAGAGCCGGTGGAATAACATATCCCGGCATTTGCTACCATCTGAACGGGTCGTCAATTCAGCTGAGATCGGCACAGTCAAGAGTGATACCTACGACATCCAGCCCTCCAAGATTCTTCACCGCGCTCTCTACCATCCCCCTCACCTGATCCTCCTGTGACACATCCGCAGGCACCGCGAATGCCTTGCGCCCTTTTGCTTTGATTTCCTCCACGAGAGTATCCAGGGCTGGCTGCTTGGCTGGTATGTCGTTCACGGCGACATCGAACCCATCATCGGCGAGTCTCAGGCTGACAGCGCGACCAATTCCTTGTGCGCTTCCAGTTACAAGAGCTACACCGATCGTCATGGCGGATGTGTGATAAAGGGATTGATATCCTCGGGGCAATTATAAGGTACTTTTCACAAATCCAGGGAGGGCATACAGAGAGGACAAGGTTCAAGCCGCGTAAGCTACCCGAGAGGGGGCAGGATCGCCACAGTTTTGAGATCGTCACGTAAGTTACCTCGCGGTGCGTGGTCTTCAATGGGAGAGGACACACAGAGGATGAATAATCGAAGGATCATAATGAATCACGAGCCGAGCCAGCCGAGAATCGAGCCGAGCATTGTTGTAAGGTACTCGACTGTGTGGAGGGGGAGGAAATAAGCCGATCCTTAGTTGTTGCTACGTAGATTGATATTTCACACTTGTGATGGACTTGATAGTTGAAGTTGAGTTCATAGTGCATGTTGATTGGCGACAAGAGAGTCGAGACTACAAAGTCACCCGTGTGTGATAAGTTCTTAGCTGTTCGGTTGACTGTGCTGATGGTATCCGAGATGGAGCGCGCCGCATCCAATAGGTGAGGCCTGGATATGTCTGTAGTCAAGATAAAAATAGGCGTCGCCGCCGTGCACGCGGTATATAGATTGCATCAGCATCATGTGTACATACATTCGTCTGCAGGCGAGCATGTCACGGCACTGTGATTTTCAGTTAAACTGCAGCCCGCCGTTTGGCGATATCTGTCAAAGGGCTGAGTTTAGAGCATGCAATTTACATGCCTGTTCGAACTCACTGTCTGTCCGGTAATGAATTGCGCCTCTTTCGAGGCCAGGTATGAAACTAAGCTCGCGACATCCTCAGGTTTGCCCTGGTAACCTAGTGCCGACGTCGCGACTATCCGGGCAGTTTGAGTACCTGCTTCCACCCCAATCGTTTCGCAAAAAGCAGCATCTACCTCGCGAACTGAAATAATATTGAGCACTTTGCCCGCAGAGCTTAACACAGTTGCTTACACATTGGAGTATCGACGGATCCAGGCGCGTAGGTGTTCACGGTGATACGATGGGAACCAACCTCCTGCGCTGCAAGACCACACGCGTCAGGCGAACCTTGGCAATCATTTAAAAATCACGCACCCAAGGATTGCGTGAGCCCGCACACCGCAAACTTGCTTGCAGAGTAGGGGCCGATACACGGACGCCCTGATTCCAGCTCATTTATACATGGTTTCATTGTATGGAAGGCCACGGACCTATTCTTCCCGCGACAGATGAGGCGGAAAGTATGCGTCCACCACGCCCCTGTGCGATCATCTGTATGGCAGCATATTTGTAGCAGAAAAATACGCCTTTGATGTTAATATCCATGTGGCGGTCCCAGTCTTCGGCAGTGGCTGGAGAGGGAGGTCAAAAGATGTTAATTGAAGAGGAATCGTCAATGGCACGCACTCTCCATGATAGAGCCAGTCAGATAGCATATTCCAGCATTTGCTACCATCTAGATTGGTCATTCAAATTGGGACACAAAGCATGTTCTGAAGAACGCTACGCACGACGTCGAGTCCTCCAAGGTCCTTTACCGTCTTCGCTACCATCTCTTTCACCAGCGCCTCCTGGGAAGCATCCGCTGGCAAAGCAATTGCATTGCGCCCTTTTGCTTTGATTTCTTCGACGAGTGAGTCTAACGCTGGTTGATTCTTTGGGATATCGTTCACGGCAACATCGAAACCGTCGTCTGCGAGTCTGAGGCTGATGGCGCGACCGATACCCTGAGCACTTCCAGTTACAAGTGCTGCACCGTTTGACTGTTTTGACATGATGGGGGTGCGAGACCAAGAAGAGTTTGATGCAGTGGCAGCGTCCTAATATCACGATTAGTAGCTCATCACAGGCCCGACTCCGAGTCTTCGTGATGGCGATTATCGAATGGTGCCAGAACGAGCGCCATAAAGTATCATGCGGAGAATCTTGAGTCTGAGTTTCCTGATAGGGATAAGCTGCCCCCGAATCGCAACAAAGGGATGGCCAGGAGAAGTTGATTTTTGGTTGAAATGTACGTGGCCAATATGGAAGACAGATTTGAGATTAAAAGAATGTGGGTCCTCCCGATTGTCCGAACTGGTATCTGAGAAAGTTTATGCGATAAGCAATTGAGAACATCTTGTAACGGTAAGGATTGTAATTCTCGATTTGTTTTACACTGCGCCTATGTTGCGCACGAATGTGAAGAAAAGGCGGTAGCGGTGGTGGGCGCTTAGGTAAATTTGTGAAATTTACGTGTGTTTGTGAATGTTCCCGGTCATTTATTGCCTCCGGTGAAATCTCTGGTCTCAAACTGCATTGCCACTGGTCAATAGGACACTGCGTCAAGCACGCGATAAGTAGATTGCCTCATGATCTTGTCTAGGATATTCATACATTTTTTTATTACAGGAGAGCATCATATGGCTTCATATCCTGTAAGATAATCGTCGAAAGTGTTCAATCAAACTGCAGTCCGCCATTCGGGGATATCTGTCAAACCCCCGTGTAAGTGGATCATACAATTTCCACACCTGTTTGAACTTACTGTCTGCCCCGTGATAAAGTGTGCCTCTTTCGAGGCCAGATATGAGACTAAACTGGCAATATCCTCGGGTTTGCCTTGGTAGCCTAGCGCTGACGCTGCGACTATCTGGGCGGTTATGGCACCTGGTTCCAGCCCATGCTTCACTCCAAACGCAGCGTCTGCAGCGTCAGCTATATCGTGTTTGAGCGCTTTACCCGCAGAACTCAATGCAATTACTTACACATTGGGGTATCAGTGGATCCAGGGGCGTAGGTGTTCACCGTAATACGATGGGAACCAACCTCCTGCGCTACAATTATACACGCGTTAGCCAAGCCTTGTCAAACATACAAATAGACATGTACCCAATGATTGCGTGAGCCCGCGCACAGCAAACTTACTAGCAGAGTAGGGCTTTGTAACCCACGCCCTAATCCCAGCTCATTTATACGTGGATTCATTTAATAGAAGGCCACGAACCTATTCTTCCGGCGACAGATGAGGCAGCAAGTATGCGTCCACCGCGCCCCTGTGCGACCATCTGTGCGGCGGCGTGTTTGTAGCAGAAAAACACCCCTTTGATGTTAATATCCATGTGGCGGTCCCAATCTTCGACAGTGGCTGGAGACGGAAAGTTAAACGTCACTAATGGAAGGCGAAGTGGTCAATGGCACGCACTCTCTATCACGGAACCGGATAGTTAACAAACTCCGGCATTTGCTACCATCTAAACCGGTCGTTAAATTGGGACATTGACCACATTCTGAAGAGCGGCACGCACGACGTCGAGTCCTCCAAGGATCTTCACCGTCTTGACCACCATATCTTTCACCCGCGCCTCCTTGGTAACGTCCGCAGGCACAGCAATTGCATTTCGCCCTTTCGCTTTGATCTCTTCAACGAGCGAGTCCAATGCTGATTGATTTGTTGGAATATCATTCACGGCAACATCAAACCCATCATCTGCGAGTCTGAGGCTAATGGCGCGACCGATACCTTGAGCACTTCCGGTCACAATTGCTGCACCTTTTGACTGCTTTGACATGGTGGGGGTACGATAGAAAGAGGTTTTGGATGCACTATCCTATCATGATTGCTGGCTCATCCAAGGGCAGCCAAAGGCCGACTCGGAGTCATCGGGATCGATGGAGATCATCAAAAGACTTATCAGCTGATGTTCTTGGACGCATCAGTGGAGCTTGCAATTTCAGACAGAAGGATAAGGGAGCCAGCAAGAGCACCGACTTTCATGTGGAGAATTTTGAATCAAAGCTTCCCTGTTGTCAAGAAAATTACATTTTGAGAAATTGGAATGGCGAGTAGAGGTCGATTTGACAATACGTGCTGATGGAGGGTACGTGGTCATCACGAAGTTGTTGACAGTGTATCCTCGAGGCCTCCCGATTGATAAGACTGAGATCTGATAATTCTAGAAGCATAGCCTGTACATTGAGCGCTTGATAGTCTGGAGTTTTCAGAGATCTTATGTTTGCATTTCGCTGCGCCTGTGTACATGAAGGTGGTGGTTGGGTGGTAGGCGACTAATATTTGATTCCGAGCGTTCCACTGTTGCAACCTGTTGCAACTGTCTCCGGTGCCAATTGCAAGATCCCCTTCTCAGTTCTCAAGTTTCAAGTTTCAATTTCAACCCCAACCCAACCCCAACCCAAAGCGCTTGAAGCTGGCTCGCATTGGGCTCGCATTACCGTCTCTCGACGGATATCACAGTCAGTTCTCCACCGTGTTCGCTGATCATACGCATCACCTTAGGTTTCTTACCGCAGACCATGCCAGATGACTGTATCATGACACCTGCAGCACCGATACCATCCGCACCACCTACTGCCACTCAGGCCACCGGTGACTCCCAGCGAGTAACCAGAGATGATGATGATGAATCCATCGAATCTCGCCTTACGCCCTCCGAAAATCTTGTTGCAGACCTCCGGGCCCAGATCGTTACCAAGGATCAAGATTTTCGAAAGATCAGCTTTATCTCGGCACAGGATGACCTCCGTGCCTCCCTTCTCCAACGGGAGATGGAGACTGCGAGTCGCAAAATATCTCAGTTGACCCAGGATCAGAAGTTCCAGGACTTCGCCATGAACCAGCTAAAGAACCAGATCGAGGGTCTTCAGGCTAACCTCAAAACCAAGGGGGAGACGATCGACAGCTTGCATGCACGTGTTCAAGATCTTACTGCCAGTCTAGCAACATCTGAAAGGAGGCGGCGACGGATGGCAGAGCAGCTGGAGGTTCAGGCGTTGGACAGGATTGCTTCAGAGGATGCATTCATGCGATCTCTCTCTGCTTTGGTTACTGCGAACTCCACTTCCAATCTGCGCGAAATTTCTATGACATTTGGTTCAATTCTGGAGGAGGATCGAAGAAAGACGCGGGCGTGGTTGGCGGATGATGGAAGGAACTCGCAGTGGGCTGTGTTAGAGAGCGACAATGATCGATGAAAGTCTTCGACTCAGGAAGCCTTGTGAGCAGTAAATGAGTTCTCACGTCCTCATTCCGACTAACAATGACTCTTGTGATGATAGCGATCATCTGGACCAGTGGTCACCTATCCGAGCCTATCCACTTTGTACAATTCAAATTGGCATAGTGGGATTGGTGTGAGTTCGCCGCACCATATTTGAATTGCTGGGCACACTTCACCGAAGCTCGGCGTTCTCCGTTGGCCCAACGAAATTCACTTGGCGGAATAGCGCACCGCGGTAACTGGTTCTCCAACATACGGCCTACCAGCATCATGATGCATCGAAGACCAATGTGCGGAGTTGGGAACGAGGCTGAAGTTCTTGAGTGAATAGTCACTGGTGGCAAGGGTCACTACGAGGAGGGAGAATATTATTCCAGCTGGTATTGACTGCTTTCGAACCCAGAACATGGCCGCTTCGCCTCAATCACATTTGCTAAGTGGTGATTTGCTGATCATCCAATATTTTCAACAGCCTCCCTCCCTCCCACACCAGCCAACCATGCTTGCGTCTTCCACATATCCTCTTCCAGCATAAATTTATATGCAGGGCGAATGTTCCGCAGAGTTTGCGATGCATCTTCCGAGTTGTTAAGGGAGTCGGGAATGGATCATATGAATGCGTCCCAGCAGAGACCCTATCCACAGCTTGAGCTTCCAAGAGTTCGACAAAGGATAGTTCACCTTGCGTATTCACGAGGCGACTGATCGATTTACTGCGTTCATCGGTGCCCTTGGACCCTCCCCCCGGCTGTCAGGCCGAGGGCTTACGATCGTGGCAATGGAACGAGGGCTATGTGAGATGCATATGTCGATGTGATGGACATCGGTGCAGGTTGCTTTCGCGCCGTCTCTTTGCTAGGGATTTCAACGCCTGGCTGTTTGCTTCGTAACATATTTGGGAGCTTGATCACCCGATTTTGCATATGAGAAGCAAGACGGCAATGGCAAAGACAATGAATAGCGATGAATAGAAGACAATGCCCTTGAGTTGCTGCCCATCTCTCCCTTAGTCCCTCATGTCAGCCTCATGGCCGACATGCTTTGCGATGCATCGACAACGTGTTCAATTCGAATTTGTCACGGCGCCTTGCAGCTCAAAATCTGGCCACTAGGGGCAGAGCACGTTCGACCAACTACATAGATCACAATGCATTCCGCACCTCAGTAAATACACGACTTCCTCTCCACACATACCAATCTCTCCTTATCCTCACGCAGGAGGAGGTGGCGGTGGTGGTGGCTGCTCAGTCGGCGGGGCAGGGGCAGGTGCAGAAGGCTGAGACGGGTCAGCGCCCGCGCCCCCATATCCTTGCTGCTCGTAATACTGTTGTTGTTGCGCGGCTTGCTGCTGAGCAGCCCAGGCCTTGAACTCTGGTGTATTGACATCGTAGCCGTATTGTGCCCTGCGACCCAATTCAATTGTTCAATTTCGTCACCAAAGATAGGCCAGGTAAGTGAAACGCACCAATACGCGGCATAGGCGTCTGCTTCTGCTCCCGTCTGCCCTTCCCCAGGTGCTGGCGGCGGTCCAGATGGTGGTGGAGGTTGTTCGCCAGGTGGAGGAGGCGGCGGTGCGGATGTAGGAGCGGGCGGGGCGTAACCAGCGTAGGCAGCGTACTGCATCTGCGCTTGGTGGAGCTCCATCTGCTGCGCCTGCACCAGGAGCGCCATCTTTGCGTGTTCGGAACGGACAACTTCAAGGAGGTCCTCGGTTAGTACTTTGGCGCGTGCAACTTGGCCTTCGTCTGGACCACTAATGAGGGAGTCGAATGAGCATGAGGATAGGGGTATTCAAGAAGTAGGAGGCACCTACGTGATGTGAATGTGCATTGGCTCGTCGGACTCACGGCCTGACTCCTGGTCCACAAAGCCCGAGCCCAACCCTTTGATCTGCACGCGCGTGCCCGTCTCTTGTTGGATGTATTTGACGAACATGCCCTGTGCACAAGTCAGATTATCGCAACACAGCATGTAATGGGATGGGGCGTACCGTGGGTCCAACGACCTTGGCACGGACATTGAAGTTGCGGATGCTCTCGAGGCCAACTGGAAGTTTCTCCTCTGGCCATTTTCGCTGAGTTCGTGCATACCTCGTCAGCCGCATATCTTCAAAATAACAAGGAAGCTCACCTTCTCTCGCCCACGATCCGTTTTGTTCTCGACAAGGGAGCCCATATCCAATGCAATGAGCTCATTGACCTTCTCGACAGCTTTCTGCAGGATTTCATTGGTGGTGGCCGCAATATGGAGGTATAGAGGAGGGTCTTTTTCCGTTGCCTTCGATCGGTCTGGGTACCACACGCCCTTGGTGCTCACTGACGCTCCGGTCTCCTCGTGTATCTGAGCATGCAAAGCAAGAGCTGTCAGTACAGCTAAACAGGGGCAAAATCCGGGAGAAGGTATGTGGATGTGGAGAATGCAGATACGCACGTCAGTCTGCGTCGACCCCTTCGTCAACATGTATCGATTCCGCACGTCGTTGATATCGATATCGAACGTGAAATCCGCATCGTGTGGGTCCTTGTCGCCCCCCATGCCGCCCGCGCCGCCCGCAAACTGTGCCGCTATTTTTGCTGCGATGGCAGCTGCCGCTGCTGCTGCCTCCGATGCGGTCTTTGTTTCATCGACTTTGGCGGCTTTCGTGGGCGTCTCTGTAGGCGCGTCATCCCATTTGCGTTTTGAAGACATTGCGAGGTAGGAATGAGGGAAGGGGATAAGGGAATGGGTGAATGTGCAGAAGCTGAGTCGGGGCTGACTTGAGAACAAGCGTGACTGAATGTGACCTGCGTGATTGAATGTGACCTGCATTCTATAACATTGTCACGGCTTATAAGCCCCTGCTTCACACTTCTACGATGTCGACCAAACGTCCTCGCACCCCAACGCGCTCGTCTTCTTCCTCGTCTTCATCTATATCACCCTCACATCCTGCATCAAAGTCCACGCGCACCCAGTTATCACCAGGAAGCGGCGGTCACAAAGCAACTCTGCAATGCACGCTGCCGCCTACATGCAATCCTCCACGGAACCACCCCACGCTTATCGCGAGCACTAGAGATCTGGAGGCTCATTATGCGAGATATCACGCCCATGTGTGTGAATCGCAGGGCTGTGGTTGTGTCTTTCCCGATGCGAGGCTTCTGGACCTGGTGAGTTTCGAGATCGAGAATCGACACAATCCATCCATCGCTCGATATTCGCTCTCTCATGTCGGCCGGATGGGAGGGGGACACCGACCCCCTGTTGATTTCTCTGTCGCACGATCTTTCAAATCGTCCCTCTAACGACGGATTGTTCGTGTGCAGCACCAGACCGAACTTCATGATCCACTGGCCGCACTCCGCAAAGAAAAGGGTGAAAAGATTGTAGGCTGGCTTCTCATATCTCACAAGCTGCTTCTGATAAAGGCATGGCTGCACAGTTTGCCTGCCTTCTTGCCACTTGCTCCCGTTTCTTCTCAAGCCCGAAGACGCGCCGCCTCCACCTGATCGATGCGCATGCATACCCGAAGGAGTACTTCTTCGCAGTCGTTAACAAGGGAGTTGGAGGCCTGTTGAAGCGTTGGGGTGATGGTGCGAGCCTTTTGCGAGGCGAATGGAAAGGTCGCAGTGCCGACTCAGACGGCGATGAGGAAAATGAAGACGATGACATGGAAGTGGACGCGAAAGGACGGCATCCCCCTCCTCATCTAGCCCTCCCCAAGAAAAAGCCACAATCCAGCAAGGCTCATCCTGAAATCATCGAAGTCGATATGGACCATGAGCTGGATGCGCTCACCTCCCAGATGACCTCCCTCGAGCTCGGTATACCTCCTGCGATCCGATTCGGGCGGGGCGGAAAGAGTGGTGGTTTTGGAAATACTGGTGATGGAGGGGTGGGTGCGGGTGTTGGTCTCGGGCCTGGTACGAACCATCCTGGCACAGGAGCCGCAAGAGGTAGAGGCAGTGGGCGAGCCGCGGCCCCCACGCCCAGCATAGACGTGGAAGCTGTGACGCACATGATACCCGCGCAAGTTAGGCGGAACGCGAAAGCGCGGGGAGCGAAGTCGCCACCGACCTCGCCGGTTCTGGCTCGGATGCCTGCCCAGGCAACAGCGCAGCCACTAACAATGAGCGCTAGAGGCCGTGATACAGTGCCTGCGCCCGCTGCAGGGTCTCCTCGTGGGGGTGCCCCTGTACGTGGACGAGGCGCTTCTGTCAGAGGGAGAGGAATGGTGGCATGAACATGGAGCGCAGTGAAACGCCATGCATTGATATGCGGCGGATCCGGACTTTGGAAACCATAGTGTAAATCATAGTGTTATCATCTTACATGCAGAGCTGTGTAGTAGTACCAATCAAAATCGCGGCAGTGTTGGAATAAAGGTTGTAAGGAAGATGACTCATTGACTCAGACGTCGCCGTATAGATTCAACTTCGGCGTGACCTGAGGGCGCCACCATTCCCTGGCAGGCAGGTGTCATACTCGGACCGGCGCCACCTCCTGACTCAGGAAAATAAACCGAACCTTACCACCACCTCGTGTTCTTAGCTTCGTTTCCCCATTACTGAGAGGTAAGTGCTTAAAATGCAGACCTTTGAGTCTTGCACTTACCTTTCGCTGCCGTGTGGAGGTCCATAGTTTCATCAGCTCAGAGAGGCTTTTCTTAGGCACTATGGTATCCGCCAGTGCAACGGCGATCGCGCCCATGTCCCAAATACCCGTCGAGATCGTTTCGACGATATTCGAGACCATACACGCCGACAGCAGTATTAGTGCTATCGGCATCGAGGTGGTGCTATCCGATGTCTGCAAGGATTGGCGAGCTATCGTTTTACGCTCACCACGATTATGGACCAGGATTCTATGCACTCGTGGCAGGCTTAAACGCGGAGAAACCGTTTTATATCTTCAAAATTCACACAGTCTCCCGATAAATCTGTCAATACACCTCGACGACTTCGCCATTACTCGTGACGAGTCTTTTGCCGAAAGCCATCACCGCGAATCACTTTTTCGGGTGCTGAGCTCTCATTTTTGGCGAATCAATGACCTTTTGGTTTCTTGCACTGAAGACGGACCGCTTGAGTCCCTCCTGCGTCAGCTGCATCCCATCACTGCACCATTCCTTCGGTCTATCGATATTGACTGCTGGGAACACCCAGTATCAAATTCGTTTCCATCAATCGATATCTTCACTGGCGGCGCACCCAAGCTGTCCGAAGTTCGTTTCGGAAACTTATCGCTAAAGCATTGTCAACCGCCCTTGGCGTCAGTGAAAGCAATATACTGCTTTTTGGATGAAAGTAATAGCGAGCGTTTCGATGAATACTCTGAAGCATGGATGGCTCGGTTAGCCGCTGCAACCTCCCTTAATTTCCTCCAAATAGATGCGGCCACGACGGTCATCACCGCAGACTGGGTCGGGAGAGTGGAGCTGCCTGTTTTGCAGTCGCTGTGTCTCAGCGCTGCCGATAACTTCCACGAATTTTCCTGGGAACGCCAGAACATTCTCCAGCATGCGGTAGCCCCTTGCCTAGAGGTGCTCATGTTGAATAACTTCTGTTACTTCTCGCCAAGTTTCGAGGACATTCGTTCGGAAAATTTCCCATCTTTGCACACAGTAATCTTCTGGAAGGCGAACATGAAGTTCATCAATGAAGAAGATGTTGAAGGAGGTTACAAGTTGCTTCTGGACAATTTCCGTCGGCCCAGCATCAAAAATATTATATGCGGCGACATTTCAAAGGCTGGTTGCCGGCATCTTCTCTTCACGCTGGCACTTTGTGACAGTGAAAGCGACGCTGAAGACGCGGGTCATTATATAGAGGGTGGTGGCGGCGGCGTAGAGGACGCGGGCGTGGGAGACGAAGGGCATCTTCGCCAGGGTGAAGACGAAAAAGGAGCTGAGGATACGCAGCACGCAGGAGCAGAGCTTAAACGCCCATCATATCTGCCCGATTTGCAGACACTGGCGATCATCCCTTCCAATAATGGATGGTACTATCCCTTCCCGTTGACCGCAATGCGTCGCTTGCTGGTGAGACGCAAAGCAGCCGGGCGGCCGATTCAGAAGGTCTACGTTACAGCCGATTTTCTGGCAGAGGTCTGCGGAGAATTCACCTCTGAAGAAGGCCTCGTGCAGGTGGAGGTATGGCGACCCCAGCTTTTACCCAACGGGCACATGTGGCCAGAGGGAATCTGGCATATATCGGGCGATTGCACGAGGGAGAGGGGGTTCAAATCTGAGGACGATATGGACGAGGAAGTCGATGTTGGAGATGAAGTTGAAGGAAGAGGTGAAAGATATCGATGACTCCGGGGATGTCAAGAAATGGGCAGAGGTGTGGCCATACACAATCTCAGAAAGCACACACCTACCTCATCGTCATCATCAATATAAATTTAGTTTCATGTGATGCCATCCAAATAGGTTGTCGAGGGCGAACAATTTGCTTTAAGTCTCCGTGTCACTTAAATGCATGAGATGATAGATTAGGACTGGTCTCGATGCATCTCATCGATCTCATCCGTGCATCTACCGTCTGCTGCCTTATAACCTCCACTTCAACTTCAGATGCCTCGCAGGGTCGCGGGGCTCTTCCAAGTGCACATTCGTCCGACGTCTTGTCAAAATGGTGCATCCCGAGCATTTCTGCCATGCATCAATCGGGACCCGACATTTCCCAAGGGATACCGGCTCAGCACCGTGGCGGAGAGGTGCCTGTTAATTTCTGGCCCGTGTGTGCCCACTAATCATGCGACTCGTACAATGCCAGCGTGAGCTCTACAGGGGACGGCGGGACCTCCGGCGGAGACAAATCGTCCAGAGGATGCAGTTCCAGAAACATCGACGTGGGCTCTGGAGCAACTTCGCGGACCAGGCCTCTGTAGTCTTCGATAGGGCGAAGATTGATCCAGTGCGATATAGGCACGGGAGGTGTCTCCGGTATGAACCTATTTTTATCTTCATGAGGGTTTGCTTTCGCGTCGTCGATGGGATGAAGGTCGATCCAATAAGATAGCGGTGATGGAGGCTCATCTGGTATGAACCTGTTTTCGTTACCATGAAGGTCCACTTCCGCGTCGTCGATGGGATGCAAGTCGATCCAATAAGATAGAGGTGATGGGGGCTCATCTGGTATGATCCTACTTTCACCCTCATGAGGATCTGTTTTTGCGCCTTCGATTGGATGCAGATCGATCCAATACGATAGAGGTGATGGGGGTTCATCCGGTACAGATCCAAGTACGCTGGTGAGAGTTTCGTGCGCCGACGACGAAGAGCCTGCGAAGGAGAGGTCTGCATCTGCGGTCTCGCATGAGAGCAATTGATACAATTTGTGCCTTTCTTACCTGCAAGATTGCCGGTGCCGCCTTCAGGGGGAGTCTGAGTGTCCTCCACCGCTGCTTCATCCTCGAACCCCAAATCCCGCCTCAGGCCATTCCACGCTTCCTCTGCCACCGATTGCTCCGCTGC
Organism: Athelia psychrophila; assembly: GCA_001630335.1. NCBI lineage: Eukaryota > Fungi > Basidiomycota > Agaricomycetes > Atheliales > Atheliaceae > Athelia > Athelia psychrophila. The sequence goes on along the minus strand of KV417502.1, from coordinate 416,835 downwards.
GTCACTAGACGGCGCTACACGGTTCAGAATCTCCAGCTTTAAGTCTTGGAGATACCCAAACAGCTCTCTGGCATCCTAGACAAATGAGACGCAGTCAATTTTCAAAGCAGATAGCGGAACACGGGTGATGGCGCCGCAAATGGCCATTGATTGGATGCAGAGAAGGGTTGGAGGGACAGATCGCAGGAAGCACTCACCGCATCCAGCTTGATCTGAGCCTGTGGATCAGCAGCAAATATCTGATAATCCGGATGGGCCGGCAAGCCCATGCGCCGCAACTTGTACAGCATCCCTGCGATCTGTCGGAATGTGGCATGGAGCTTGGAGTCGCTGACGCCAACGCTTTGCGGGCTTTGTTCAGTGGCACCAGTACCGGCCATGGTAAGTCTCGTCGATTCCATCGTTGCAGCTTGTTCTTGAAGCCAGGAGTCCAAGTCAGCAATCGGCTTTCGACTTTGCCTGCCAGCTTGGAAAGATGCGCTTCTGATTAGCAGGGCTAAGACGCCGGCACCGTTTTGACCATAGCGCGGTGCTTGGTATTGGGTATAAGGGGTCGAACTCATGAGGGGCCGGACAGGTATGTGCAAGGCAAGTTAAAGGCAAGTGCAAGGTTTGACGGCGCATCAGCAAGTCGGTCTGATCCGGGCCGTTACTGCCTTTCCACTGTTTGGGAATGTTGTGGCCCATTTGGGGGATGAGGTCTTGCCCAGCTTTGCAAAAATGCAATGGCATAAAATATCCCGACAAGTCCTGAAACTGCCACAATAATTTCGAGATGTCATGCCAAAAAGCCGTGCTGGTTTAAAGTGAACGACATTGGTTAGACGCCCGAATACCATGACCAGTGGTCGCCAAATACATAATTACATTGCCACCCTATGTGCAATCGCGCGGTAGGGGACGTGGCAAAATGCCATTATTCCGTTGATATCCCGATCTACATTCACTCTCAGCAGTACTAGCGCTACTTGCGGGTCATAGCATCCCGCATCAGCGCCTCCGGCGCTATCTCCCGCGGGGCCCACTCCAGTGCCCGCGCCTTCTCGCTGACCGCCATGTACGAGTTCCCGCCAAACATATACAGCTCGTCCGACACGCCCTCCGCGATGCTCACCGCGCCGCCCTCCGCGACCGCCCCGCGTGCGGCGAGCAGGTCGCCCAGCAGCATGATGATGGGCTTCCACGCCTGGGTGCCCACGCCAGCGTAGAGGAGGTTCGCCCAGCCGTGCGAGGCGGGGGCGGCGGGTGTAAGCGCGGGGTTGGCGAGGGCGTGCGCAAGCACAGCGAGGTGCAGGCGCGAGAGGTCGCTGATGTGCACCTACAAGCTCAATAGTCAGTGAACCGAAGCATGATTGATGCCAATTCCAGATGATATCGATGTGCTTACATAGCCCCAGATGTTCTCGCCTTTGCCGACGTACGCCGCGCGGCCGGTCTTCCTGGCCCACCGCAGGTAAGCTGGCATTTGACGCGGTTGGTCTGCACAGCCGTTAGCGTTGGCCAATCGCCAATCAAGTGGTTGTAAAACTGACTGTGTCCGGGGCCACCGCCGACGCCGTACACACACGGGGCCATGACGATGTACGCAGAGATGATCCCATCTACAGCTGCTTTTGCGAGACTGAGAGCTGGTCAGTGGCAATTGCGTACCGGGAAAACAGGAAGTGCTTACACCTTGTCGCCGCTGTGGAAAGGCACGCTGTCGGGGAGGGCCTCCCAGCGGTCATAGTCCGTGTCCTAAGAGTTATTTAGTAGGCGGATCTAAATGATATTAATATTTGGATGCTTCATACCGTCCAATCACTCGTTCCAGCTTCTCCGTTTGCACCAAAAATGATTGAGATGGTGCTGCTGGACTGGATCAGCACCGGCTTTACGTTGTCCCCCTTTTCCGCCCGCGCCGTGAGGGCATCCACGATAGCCTGGATGCTTGCGTTTCCCCCTCGGAAGGGCACGGCAAAGTTGAACACCACATCGCTGGCAGCAGCCAGCGAGGTGAGCAGCGGGATGTCCTCGGTGGTTCCGATAACGACGGCGATCCCTAGGGGCGCGAGCTTCGCCTGCTGGTCGTCGGTGCGGACGAGGGCGGTTATCGACGAGGGCGGGTGCGATTTGAGGAGGTCGACGAGGACAGTGCCTTCAAGTTCGAGCTCAATTAAGATATGTTATCGGACTGAGTGATGGGTAGTAATGGTCACCTCCGATGTATCCAGCCGCGCCGAGTATGAGGATGCTAGTTGATGACATGAAATTTGAGAGGGTTCTTGCAGATACATTGAGCTCATTGACAATTGTTGGTTATAAGCAAACCGGGGAATCCAGTTTCAACCTTGTGATTAGCCCCGAGGACCGATGGGCCGATGAGGGATGGCCGAAGCAAGTTCGAACTCCGATGCATCACGTGAAGGCATCTCAAATCCTTCCCGATCGTAATGAAAAGCCTACAGACATCCAGAGCACTCTTTTCTCGAGACCTGGTTTGTAATGGTATGAGAAGGCCAGATGAGTCCTTGTCAAGGGGGCTGGCGTAGGACTAATACAAAGGGCTGGCCGATGACGCAGTGATCGCAACCGGCCCTAAACAATATCCGCGTGTTCCCAATTGAACAACTTATTTTCTTTCCACGACTTCAAAATCGTGTTGTGAAGTATAGTGTGAAATGACCTTCTGTAAGTCCCACATGATGAGATTTCTTCTATCGGCGCCTCGCCTCAAACCACTGTCTAGTGCAATCAGCGAACTCTATCACTGTTCTACTCCTGCACATTCAGACGATTCAGCTTCTGGGTTTTGGAATTGTGCAATCTCTCCAAGCAAACGAAAGACCCTCTGGAACTGGATCAGTGTCTGGGGCAACCCTCCGTTGAACTACTAAATGGGCGACATCCAGACTAATTGGGAAACGGCGTCACTGTCAACCATGGAAAGTGAGAAAGTGGGGAACAAGACAACGGTTGTCAGTTACATTACTCTGCCCGCCTCTGTAGCTTATTTTGACGTATCTTGGCAGATCTTTAACGCACGTTACGCGCATCGGATATCAGGCGAGATAGTAAACAATGTGAACGGCAATATTACCATTGGCGATTACACCAACTTCAATATTTCCAACGTCACTGTCACGCAGGATGAAGTCCCCGAGAATCCCGGTGGCACGTACCCCTCGGGACCCCCTTTGAATCAGCTCACCATCAACACCATCCATTTTCCCACAGTTGCGCTCTCACTAGACGTGCAGCAACATAATCCTAGGGTTGCTTTGCCAGAGCTGGAACAAGTAGCGGGAATGGAAGCCCGCGCCGAGCTCGCAAATCTCCACGTGTTACTTCAGCAGGAGTTGACATCATTGCAGCATCAGAAGGCTGATACAGTTATTGTAGTTGATCATCTGGGACGTAGCCTGCATGTACCCACAATATTCTGCGATTCATTTCAGGTAAGATAACGAGATCAGGCCTGTCTTATTCGGCATTAATTTTTTCTACCATAGGACTTCCACGTTGTAATCGCTGGATTCTGTCGAGACACAGAGGGCGGTTCACCGATACAGCGGGGCAAATACAGGATTCTGAGCTCGGAAGATGATCACGTCATTAATCCTTCGGAATTTTCTACCGCGCTTCAGCCAGGGATGACTGTTAAGATCTGCATCGAGCGGCCGGGAGAGGGACATGGCATTGAACAAAATATATGTCCGCGGTGCAATTATGCCAATAGCAAGGTTTTCACTGCCAACGGATGGGTGAACTGGTAAGTGTGCATATATTATATTGCGAGCTTTTATAACTGCTGCATGATTGTTGGATATAGTGAAAAATGCTCCAGTCGCTTTCAATTTTTCCCCAAAGATGATATCACTATCACTCCAGCAGAGTGTGTACTCTAGTATATTTTGCACGATCTTCTACTAACTTTCGTCACATCGCAGTCAATATGCGGATAATGGCTCTACACTCGACGAACGACGTTTATTTCGCAGGATTCGTGTTCTACGAGATACCTCGCGGGGGAATGATGCGAACTTTGGAGAGAAAGCAGAAACTGAGAAGGACGTGGAGGCAGGAGAGAAAGCAGAAGCTGACAAGGACGTGGAGGCAGGAGAGAGCACAAAAAATGACAAGGACACGGAGGCAGGAGAACCGTGTGATACGGATAACAACGATGTGGGGGCCGCTGGAATGAAGGAAGGACAGTATGATGATGCTCTCAGCGTCATCGGAACAGAGATGGAACAATGGCAAGAGGTTACACGGCTCCAACCAAGAATACACAATCCCGCCGATCCAGTGACATTGCGACAAGCCTTCCGAGTCGACTCTACTTTGGGATTCAAGAAGAGCACGCTAGGAGTCACAGACATTGGATGCGATTATTTCTCTCAGGCGATTGAGATAATAGCCTGCTGTCACAAGATGGACATCGGGGACCGCCCGGCCTTGGTTCCCAAGCTGAAAGGGTGAGTGGCATCCGCGACAGTGTAACTACCGGCAGTGCACAGAGTGACTCATGCGAAGAACGCAGAGTCTACCGCACAGTTCAAGATGCATTGGATGCGGCAACAGGAAAAAGACCCAGAGGATATCGATCTAAAGTTGATGCAGGGGCTGCTTTCTATGGGGTCTGGCAATTGTTGAGGGAGCGGTCTTCAGATTTCAATGTGAGATTCACTCTTACCCTTTAGAATGCAGTACATCTATGTGCTGACCCGTGAACTCTTCCGAAGCTACATGCACAAGAGATAAAAGAACAGCAATGGTGCGCGCTTGTGAATGATGTAAAAACGCAGGCTCGTCAACTTCCAATCATGAAAAGATTCGAAGTCAAGAAGGTTGAACTGATTCATATCAAGTCCCACGGCGGCCGCAACTAATTGCATCGTACAGGCACACCCGCCCGGTGAAGCCGTCAAATTAGAGATTTTCCTCGGTGCCAGCCATCTCACCGGGTCTCAAAGGTGGACTCAGCATGGTGATTGATAACATTTACCAATCATATGCCTGATATTTACGCACCCCAAAGAGCCTTTTGGAAGCAATCAAACCCTGAATACATTTCTATGGCTTCTAATCCAACACGGAATCTGCAGGATGGACCAGAATCCGTACTTTTATTCGTCGAAGGCTGTTGACCGTGCGATCCTCGACCCTCTCTACAAGACTACTCCTCTTTCTTTCAATAAAAGATTTAGGAGGTCTACTCGAATGTCATCATTACATCTATTAGTCGATATAGATTGTCGCTTGGTCCTCCAAAGCGAAGATTTGACTTTTTACAGGAATTTTGGAAACATATGGTCAACGCGGGGATCCGCCGAGTACAAAATCGTGAAACGTTCGTCGTTCCCACCGGCAGAGACGTGATGCTATGTAGCATATTGAGTGCTGACGCTGTCTCGTAGATCTCAATGGGACTCTTGAAGCAACCCATATAATCGACGAGCAAATATCTGCCTTGAGACTCAGACTTTTGTCCGGGCCAGCGGGCCTCTTCCAGACTACTTCCAATGTCTGGGATGAATATCTTAGATATTCATCGAGCAATACTGGCGAAGCAGTTTTCATTTATGAGGTTAGTGGTCCGGATGGTGTTTAAATTAAGCTGCTGGCATTCTGACATACTGTACCATTTCAAATGATTCGTTGATGATTCGTCAGGCCTTGTGACCTATGAATTTTTCGACCAGTTCGTCACCTCGTCAGGTCAGGCTGTGATCTGTGACATCAACCGATTTTTCGACTTCGTCAGGGCGCGCCACCGGGACACCCTCGATGCAGATTTGAGCCTCTGGATGCTGCCTGAGACACAACCACGGTCCACAATTCACCACTACAACATGTTTACATTCTAGTCATACTTACGGTGTTTCAAATTCCTGTCTTTGTTTAGTCTCCCTAGGCAGCCTATAATGACAGTCGATCAACCATGCAACTCACCGAGTGATCGATGAGGTGTGCAACGGAGGTAATAAAGATCGGACATGTGAGGATAGGGGCTTGATCGATGATCAATGGCACGATGCAAGCACGATGCACAGCCTCAGAGCTTGGGTAGGAACTTGCAATCGAGTTACTTGACGCCTCTTGACTAAGCCTGCTTTTATTTCGTTTAACGTTGGCACATCACGGTCAGCCATCAGCTCAGAGCTCAGCTCTTCCACTTCGCAAGAACATTGGTCTGCAGCCGGAATCACTTGCCACACTCCTGTGAGTGTCGCTAACGATCAAGATCATGGAACCTCCGGTGAGAAAAATGGTGTCGTATGCTGGGTTGTACTTAACAGTGCCAAAGGTGAGGGAAACCGCTGATGTATCCGGCGAGCAAGACATGCAAGGCATATTCTACACTCCCGGGACAGTTGGTGGGAGCGTAATCAACGTTGCTGGCAATTACATTATGCAGCGAGGGAATGAGGGGCCAGGTGATGATATTATAGAGACCAGGCAGCAACATGAACACAACGGTGCCCGCCTCGAAGTTCAACCGTTGCCACCACCGCTTCCCGATTATAATGACGCGCCCAACTTCATTTCGTCTTGTTTCACGGGCCGCAGTGAAGAATTTAAGCTCATCGCCGACGCTCTCACCTCGCCCACCGGCCGCGTGCCAGCGCGCTACGCGATTTGGGGGATGCCTGGACTTGGAAAGAGTCAAACAGCTCTCAAGTATGCTCACTCGTCTTTCGAATCAAGACATCACACACACATCTTCTGGATCTCGGCAACGACGGTGGAGAAGCTCAATCGCGGACTGATTAGGGTGCTCGATCTAGTGCAGCATTTCCAGAGACATAATTCGGACCAGGCGGCGCAGTTGACGGCCGCACGAGGCTGCTTTGAGCACTCCGAGAAGTATGGCTTCTTCAAGTGGCTGATTGTTCTCGATAATGCAACCTCGGAGAGCGTGTCATTCCTCCGCCAAAACCTCCCACAACAGAACGCTAATGGTAGTATTCTGATCACCACGCGGACACTTGATGTTGCGGAAGCTCTGACCAATGTTGCTGGGCAGCGGCATCCCGTCTACGAGCTAAAGGCTCTTAGTCCGATGCAGTCAGCCGAACTGCTCTTGAAAACGGCAGGAATTCACAGCAGTGCCGCAGTAGATCTCGAGAGTGCCCAGAGGCTGGTCAAACGTATGGGATGTCTCCCACTTGCAGTGGACCAAGCGGGAGCATTCATGAAGAAAAACGGTTTTCAAAGCGCACGCCGACTCAACAGTTTATACGATAAGCATGGATCGGGAGAAGTAAGTGTGCAGTTCGTTACACCTTCAATATTGGCTCACCGAAGCTCAAGATCATCGCCTGGACGAACACCTTGTCTAATTACGAAGAGACATCAGTACTCGCTGCGTTCGCAATGCAGTTTGAACAGCTCGGCACGAAAAATGCGCGAGTGTTGCACGGTAGTCTGTGTGCAGGTAGGTCACGAGCGCGCCGATGGCGTTGGCGATGTTCTGTTCTTCAACGGAAGAGTGTGACTTTGCGTTGAGTGCAAGCCGGTGCGCCTCAAATTTAGGGAGGAAAGTCAGCAAGAGCTGTGGGTCCAACTGCGGCACACATGTCAGTCCGCGTTCATCAATACTCCTGTCGCATGGCTCAGCGCACCTCAAGGGGAATTGCGTTCCACGATAGCCCGGGTACGTCCTGGATCACCTCCTTACACGCAGTGAGAAGGTATGGGCTCTTAATATCGACCTTGTAGGTGATGGCCTGGTCCTCTGCCTGCGGGATCGTGCGAACGACGACGAAGCAGAACTGCGCCCACGGATCTTCCTTGCCTGGTTCCAGCGCCGCAGCGGGCCCGGCACGCATCTCAGGCAACGTGTTCGACGATGTGGGTTGGTACTTCCACTTGCGCGACCTGAAACATCACATATACTTAGATCAGTGGATAGTTCGGGAGTGTGAATGTTGTGCGCTGACCATTTGGAATAGTAGTAGTCCAAGCGCTTGACCTTGAGGCTCACCGGTGGTAGTGACGCGTCTGAAGCTTGCATAGTGGGAGATCTGCCGATAGTGGATCGCTCGGAGTCGCCATCAGGGTCGACAGAGTTCTTCTCCGTGTCGATGGTTGACTGAGGACGCGATTTGGTGGAGAGGTATCGACGCATGGTATGGGGGTAGACACTGTGTTTTTAGGATGGTCGCCTCTTTATACAAAAACATCAACAAAGGCTGAATGAAGACGCTTATCTGAGCGCTCAGCGGTGTTCCGTTGTCAGTGTTTGTGAAATGGTGGTGTCATTAGACGCCCATCGACCAAAGCGCCGGACTTATTGAACGCCAGGTTGACGCCGCGCCAGTGCTCAAGATCTTCAGACTTCTCAAATTTCAATCCTCAGTTATCTGTACCCGGACACCGCATTTGAATGCTCTGAAGCCTAAGTCTTCCTGCGGCGAGCGATGAGATCCTTTCAGCCGCTCAATTACACCATGAGAGACTTTTAGAGTTCAAACTTCACGTATACAGCACGAATACAGCACGCCCCGCCCCCAATTAATATAGGGCCACAACCGATCGGAACATGTATAAACCCTTTCACTGTGGCCTGGGCGGTGCCCGGGATCCATAATTCCCCTTGCGCAATTACATAGCCTCTTGATAGCCCCACAACAGCTTGTAAAGTTGCCTTAAACAGCCTTATTGCACACGTTCAGATGCAAGCAATAGTAGGCCCAGGTGTACTTCACAAGGGCTAAAAGCAGCAGACGCCCAAGACGCTGGCCTCACCTTGATGGATGCTGTTCCTCCATATGTATATCCTGTTCGTTATGTCCTCTTGGTGGGGGATTGGGACCCGCAAAAGTGATTATTACTGGTCCACGAGGACAGCGGTTAAAATTCGTGGCTGTGAATGCAGAATCTCACTGAGAAACGACCTGTTAAAAACGAACTCCTGCGAATAATGTAGATTGTCGTTCTGTTGAATAGTGCATCTTATATATCAGTGTGTATTATTCAGTACTCAGCCTAAAATGCCAAAGAAAACGGAAGAGCAATATATAAGTGAATGCATTCCGACACAGTGTCCAAATAACAAAGCGAGACAATTTTCAAGTTACTATATTATAGCGCTGAACTGGGTGTGCCAGCAATGGCCCAGGTCAGTCGTCGGTCGGTCAGGCGATGGCAGCAAGATGCATCAGGAAAACGTGAGCCCGGTGTTTTACCTTGATATATTTGATCACTCTTCGAAATACCGCCGGTTAATCTCAGCGGTTTGAAAGGGAGTAGAAACTGATTAGCATAGTTCCAGCAAGTATAATCATGATACAAATCTTCCCAGTGCCGGGAAGCGCCCCGAAAGCATTATGGGACTTGATAGTAGCATACAATCATTTCAACATCGTTATGGTTTACTTGTCGCACTTTATAAGGGGATATCGGGCTTGTGATTGCTGTCATTACACCGGAAGTGGGCTTAGACTTGATAATGGCTTACGAAGTATAGCTACCTGCCGCAGTTTATAAGGGGATATCAGACTTCCACTAATTGGTTCTGAGAGACTTTTTATTTTATTTTAATCATTGTTTAACCTCCATCGGGGAGGGTATCCCTATGGTAGAGGTAAACTGGCCGCTGTAGCTCTACGTATACTATGTTTTTATGCAAATCAAAAGCCGTTGCCCGTGATGAGGCGCCAGTAGTTGTGTCGGAAAGAAAATGAGATAGAAAAGAAATGTGGCAACCACTGCCATGCCCCGTGCGTTTCTCCTTCGCCAGTACCCTCCCCTATTCTTCCGGCTCCGGCAGCTCCATCGTCCCGAAGTCCTCTCCGAATCTCCCGGTCCGCCCAATGAAAATAAATAGTGGCTTTAGGGCCTTTTTGTGCGATAGTAACATCGTGATGGAGCGGGTCTCGGTCCCCAACTCGTACATCATTCTCGATCGACTTCTCGAGGTGGCTGGACAGTCCAGTAGGTAGTGTTTGACTGTCTCGTGCGCCATGTTGCAGCCTGTGCAAACTGGTGAGTTTTTAACTTTCATCCTATGCAAATGTTTATTCAACGGCGCATGGCCGGTACGTAGCTGAATGTAGAGTGCTGCCTGCCCTTTCGTCATCTCCACCGTGACCTGCATCTTGCCGTATCGCGTGGATGGGAGTGAGGGGTCTATCTTCTCCAGCGCCGGCCACTGTTTCGACGCTCGTAGGACCGTTCTCGCTTGGACTTTGAGGTCTCTCATCATGGCCATGTCCTTCGCCGATTTGCTTTAAGGTAGTGTTCGCCTGAGCATCTGCGGGAGCTCCTCCAGTGGTGAGTCGTGTGTCCCGCTCGACGCTTGATTGACTAAGCGATCCACTTCCTCGTTACAGGAGCAGTCCTTGTGTGCCGCTACCCATCTGAACGTGATCCGTGCCTGCGGGTGTTTTTCCATGACCCTGCTGTAGTACGCGTCGTAGACTGCGTCTGCTAGCTGGTGACCCGATCCTGGTTTGTTCGAGCTGAGCGCCCTAAGTGATGCCTGACTGTCCACGAAGATGGACGTCCAGTCAACCGTGCCCTGTTCCGCCTTCCATAGGAGCTCCAGCGACATCAGTTCCCCGGCTTGTGCCGCGACATACACCGTTTGCTCGTCTTCCGACCCCAGGTACTTCAGGAGACTCGCCTGACTCTCCATCTCTGCTCCAGGCTGTGATTTGAACATCACTGCGGCCGCTCCTATTCGCCCCTCGAGTCCGGAGCCATCTGAGTAGATCTTCGTCCTAGCTCTGTCATTTCTTTCTTCCGAGTCAAGGAGCGCCACATCCGAGTCTTTGTCAGGCGCGATACGGACTGTCATGGCATGCTTCCAGTATGGATTCCTGCGCACTATGTCGATCTTCTCTAGGAATCGATGGTCCAGCCCGAGCGCTGCAAAAGGCGGTAAGCGCGCGGGGGGGGGGTGTGATTTGAATTTCTCACCTCTCCAAGTCGCGAAGACGACTACTGTATCATTACGATCTCAAGTTCGTCACCTGTCCCAAGGCCTTCCGAACTGAGCCTATTTCGTGTGACAGTCGCGCGAAAATCTAGGCAGTGAACCTCTTTTGCGACGAAAATATCGCCCGAGCCTTACCCGAGCCATTTTTGGCCTTGTTTTGAACTTAAGGCAAGTTCGTCCCGCGTCAGAGGTCTATCTGAACATGCGAACTAACCACTGGCAATGACCTTGGTCACGAGAAATCAGGCCGAACCTCAGATCGTAATGATACAGTAGGTTATGCATCGGGTGGTCTTCTGGCTTCGTGCCCCAGCGCAGCGCCGCCCTGTAACAGATACGATTTGATTAGCAGTTCGAATGGTAGGAAGTCCGCGTGTGCGTCCAGGGCCACCGTCGAAGTCGATTTCTCTGAGAGACTTAGTTGCCACTACGAATGCCATGAGAACGTATATCAGAAATGTCCACGACGAGCCTAGGATATGTACTGCGCAAAGCGACGGAGCAATGTAGTGGCAGGAAGGGAAGATGAGGCTAATTGATGTACTACAGAGACACAGTATAGTAATGACGAGTTCTCTCAAACAGACTCGCAACCTCCCGACGTAGAGCCCGTGTCTCCTCTAAGTTTTGCTGAATCAGGTTCATAACCCTATCCTCAAATATGTCTCGCCGCTGAGTGTGCCGTTGGGGTGGAGCACTGTTGGAGTCGTTGACGAGTAGGTCGGAGTCTTCGGACATGACCCTTGGGCGTTTTGGGGGCGGTGGCACATGCCCTTGGGGACTGGTGGAAAAATCTTCGAATGAATGACTTTCACTGATAGCTTCATTTCGCGTGCGCTTGCGAGACGCGATGGGGTTCAAGTTGAGAGCAGCAGGTTTTGCCTAATAGTTATTCCATCAGCAATTGCAAACAAAATGGGAGCACAAGATTACCTTTGATGGATTGGCAGTCCGGCTCATAGCAATCTTCTCGCAAGGGCTGGGACATTGCGGTGACAAATATTGCTGGCCAGCGTTGAGAGGAAAATCTGGATAACCATATGGCTCGTAATACTCCAGCTGGTTTCCGTGCATGGAGTTACAAGACTGTGACATATCCGACTGGGACTGTGACATATCCGACTGGGATGCTGAGGTCTCGGGTGTCAAAACAATTGGCGAGAGTACTTCAAGTTCTTGCTGTGCAGGAATTTCGACGGCTGAGTCGGGTAGAACATAGGCAGTGGAGAAGATGGGAGAGCTCGAATGACTCGCGGATTCAACCATATCGAAAGGGATGCCAACACATACAATTCGGAGTTCAAGTCCCTAAATTTATAGAATTCTAGTCTGACTCGGACTCGAAGGGCTGGACTCAGAACCACGGCTGGACTGCTGCGGAACTAGCGAATCGGGTCTCAGCGTCGACACCAATGTTCAAGTTGAATAACCGCCAAGTCACCGGAGGAAGGTATTCAGACTGCGGCTGTGCAACAACTTGTTGCGCAGGCCGCAGCACCGCCGGTAACCTATGATCTATCAGATGATTGTGGTTATGATCTAGAGGGTTGCGAGGGGCATTGCAGTCAGCACGGATGAGCTAAGGCACGTTGAGGCGGATGGAGAGGGAAAGGGCTTCAAGGACCATTCTAAAGTAAAGAGGATAGAAGGACTCTCACCGGATCATATACTGGTAGACGCCAAGATAAATGTTTCCATTAACCCATTAGATTTACAAGCATCGGGCGCCATGTTGTGTTCCTGGTCCCTCCGTGCTGTCGTGGAGTTGGTGAGGGAGTTGTGCTGGGAAGCTCACGCTGCTCCGGTTTGGGCTCCCCTTTACCCACTTTCCCTCCCTAGCCTCGCGCTCCTCCCTATCTGCCGCATAAGGCAGAGGGAAGTATGATTGACGGTGGGGAAAGGTCAGCTTCAAGTTGAGACCGGAGAAGCAGCTTCTTGCAAGAGTGCGGGCGTGCAACAGGGCGGTGGTAGGTGAGGGTCGAGCTTGACCAGCGCGAGCAGGTACTCTTGCTCTTATCATTGGGGAGCACGGCCAGCAGCGTTTGACTACTAGCGCCTCGCACACCATCGTCTCGAGCTCAGGGAACACCGACGGGCTCGGCGACGACAGTGGCAGGCGTGAATGATGAGGGAAATTTGGGGACCGGCGAGCGATGGAAAAGGGAGGGTACTAGTAGCTCAAGCGACTCGAGCGGGCACTGGCCGACGGCGCTCAACACGCAGGACTGGGTGTTGTTGGGTCATTATTTGATTCACGTTTTATATTTGATTCACGATCATAGATAACGCAGGACAGTCGCAGAAAGAAAATAAATAAAGCGAGACTGGCGAGCAGCTTCAGTGAGCACGAAACGGAGGTTGTGGTGAGAAGCAAGAAAATTGGGCGCCACAATCGCAGTTGTCAAGTAGCCCTATATATCGCGCAAACCTTATGCTGCTTTCACACTCGTTCACACTCGTTTCTCGCGCTGTCCCAGAAAACAAGCTATTGTAATTGTTGGGGGGAAATAAGCTGATATTGGTAGCAATATTGTGCAAATATCACTCGTCGTACGGTGGCGGCAGTTGTGCTAAAAGATGGTCCTCCGGATAATCGGCCACAAAGCGACATGCTTCCAGTTGATGCCTGACCCGCGTGAGAAGTAGGATATGCATGGCGCGAAATTGTTCGCGCCTCATGTGCCACAAAGCCAACTCATGTGTCCGAAAGTGGTCGATGGCACCAGTCATCTGATATTGCCAGCGTATGGATAGCTGGATTGAGAAAACGATACCTTCCGCTTGGAGGAAGTAACGGAGCGCCTTGAAATTATCGGGTTAATGCGTGTATTGGGGAATGTGGGTCTTGTATACACACCTCCTCTATAAGCCCAGTATCGTTAGAAGATTGAGCTAGCGTAAAGAATCTAGCAATAGTATTCTAATAGAATGGTTAGACAATATCAATAGCCTAAATAATGCGCACATACTGCGTGAGGAACATTGAAGCGTTGAGGGGAGACGTTGGGAGCTACAACAAGTGGCTGGATGTATGGACCTGAGTCCGAGTCCATCTTGGGGGTAATCATGGAGAACTAGTAAAGAGCACCTTGGGTACCCTGGTATTTATGCATTTCAATAAAGGCAAGACGGACAGTCTGCCAGCGACGATTGAATAAAATTGAGTGAGTATTTGAAGAGAATTCGCCGGTAGCTGCAATGGATGGAAGTCGCCGAAGATTGACACAAGCAGTCCCGCAGCTTTCGCAGCCAATACGGTGAGCACCGGTGTTCAACCATGTAGAAACTGTGACAGCTAATTGGAAAACGTCAGACCGCGGCGATGAAAACCGAGGGTGGAGCTGGAGGCCGTAGGAGAGGGGCAATGCCATATGTAGTACCGGTGGACCCAAGGTGGAGATGCCTTCGCCCGCCAGGACGAGGCCCATGAGCGTCCACAACGGAAGCTCGCCGGTACGCTGTGCACAGTCGGTGTCTCGGCGTGGAGCCCCGGCAGGTTAAAGAATTGTAAAATTTACTACATATGGTACTGCCCCTCTCCGTTCGGCGTCCAGCCCCGGTGACCCTCGGTTTTCCATTCCGCGGTCTGACGTTTTCCAATTAGCTGGATATGTGCCGGTGTCCTAGTGAGGAGCGGTTGCCGACTGTCGCCGAGCTGTATATTTCACATTCTGATTTGTAGCTGTAGGGCCTGGCCATATGGCTTACGTAAGCTAGTTCCTGGCTCGCCACCGTATTTTCTCCTACTATCGGCGACATAGTGTTTCAAAATCCGCAAAGATATTTTCATAGCTACACAAGTACCCCATATTTTCTCTTGATTCTTTTTTCGTTGGATAGCGTAGGACGTGCTCTATACGAGGAATTTTTGAGCAGGGGTAATTTCAACGTGGCT
>KV417502.1:369876-379886 GCA_001630335.1 Athelia psychrophila | reverse complement strand
TTTGAGCCGGGGTAATTTCAACGTGGCTGCGGTATCGGGACGAAGCCGCTGAAATGATTGCCAAAAGCATAGTGTTTCAAAAGATCGTCACATATTAGGGAGTATCACAGTGAGCGGTTTAGAAAGCGACCATCAAAACACCTTTAAACCGCTCACTGTGATACTCACATATTAGTCACAGCGGCGCCCCGCATAGAACCATCCATCGACTAGACGTCGGAGCTAATAATAATCACATTTTGTCACGTTTGCACGGTCTCCAGCTTTCAAATTTTACTGTAGAACCACATCTCATCCAGGTGTCATCGGACATGCTCATACAGTTAAATAAATGTCTTCTGAATGTATTCCCAGCTTAATGGGGTGAAACGATGATGGGACAGAATTTCCGAGGGCGAATGATGCCGAATTTTGCGATTTGGCAAAGATTGCGACCACATATGATTTTATACTGCAGCATCCGCTGGCCCCTTTGCCCTACATAAAATTGGAGGACGATCAGAAAGCATGTAACAAAAATACCCCGAAGTTAGTTGAACGATAGGTGGTCGGAGTGGCCAGCGAAAAATCATTTTGAAACTCTATGACACTTTGAAAGCCGATGTCGCCGATAGTATCGATTCCTGATACTGCGGCAAGTGCTCTATATATGGGGGGGAAATTCCGAACTGACAGGACATCGATAATGAGACCGAGGACGGTTCACTCGGACTCGCAGATATCCTCCCTGCCCAAACGCATGGGAAGGAGGCTGAATGGGAGTGAGTTGATATCAACATGAAATGTACTCTTAGCGAATGGGCGTGAAGAGATAAGCCCCCGTTATCAATTTGGAGCCCCACTGTAGACGCGGCCTAATTAGGCCATCTCCCTCAGGCTTATCGCCACTAATCATATCAAGCATCCTCAATCTCCATATATTGTATATGCATATTCACCTGTCTGTCTGCTCAGCGCAATCAGGCCGCGTCCTCGGCATCAGCAGAAACGCCAGACTCTCCAGGTGACCCCGAGACTGCCAACGGCGATGCGTATTCATCTGTCTGTCTGCTCAGCGCAATCAGGCCGCGTCCTCGACATCAGCAGAAACGCCAGAATCTCCAGGTGACCCCGAGACTGCCAACGGCAACACAGTTGAGATGACCGTCGAGGAAGCTATGGACCTTGGGGAATCAGACAGTGAAGGCGAAGCAGAAGAAGAATCACTGGTGTATCCTTCCCCGACGCCATTCGCGGTAGATTCTTCAATACACTTGCAGTCACAGATTAAGACATCAAATGCTACGGCAGAATGTCGAGCGAAGCCTTGGATTGAAGTCGGCGGTAGTCAGGGTGCACATAGAATGAACGCTTGGAGGGATAAAACGAGATTTAGTTTCGCATTTGTCATTATGTACAAAATATACAAGTACAAGACGGCCTGAATCAAGGCGCGGGCTCGTGGTAGGTGGGAGATGGTCAAATCGCACGAGATGAACGTGGTCGTGCCGAATCTCGGGATTTTGTCCTTTTAAATAAGGGTAGAGCCCGTATCGCGCGAGTGACGGCGCGTGTAGCGTTAGCGATCATACGCTTCGTCTTGTGCAATGGCGTTGTCGGAGGGGCAATAGCATCGATTGGCGCTTCCTGCAGAGATATTCCAAGTTCAACAAGGCCGGCCGAAACGAGAGCAGCGGAGAGACGCACCATCACACGTATGCTCAGAGCAGATGCTGCCCGCCTATCGCTCGCGAGAAGTCCAGTAGTATCGTCGCTGGCGCTGGCCAAAGTGTCTGATGAATCTGAGGGGTCGATGAGACCGCCGTGCGTACTGCCTATAAACAACTGTTTAATGAGAAAGAAGGCACAGTAGTCAACGAATATACGCACCAGAATCGCGGTGGTGGCCCGGCTCGCAGTGATAATGGATATTCAGAGACCCGTGCACGTTGTACACGGCGCCGCTGGTGTCTACAGTAGTGAAGGTACTAGACATAGAGTGAGGTGCGCTGCGAGATTGAGCTGGAGGATTGAGTTGGAGGATCGAGCGATGTCGCGTTGGACGGATCTGTCGTTGCAAGCGCCGAGCGGATATCGTCGGGCCGGAGGAAATTGTCGATCTTGTTGAACTGGATCCGACGTTGTATAATCCTCGCACACGCGCCCCCCTCTCCCCAGTCGTTTTCTATCCAGTAGGTCCAACTGCAGCAGCGGATATAATATGGTCTACAGAGTTAAAACTGTGTAGAGCATCGTTTGATCGCGATTGAACGAGGGTGGGTGAGCGATCCCAGTCTTGCGCGATGGGAAGTAGTGAATGTTTGACGAGGGTTGATGAGCTAGACGCGCTGAGTTTAGGAGGTGTCGACCATGCAGAGTGGTATTCTGGGGTGCCAGATCGACTTATGGTCTACAGAGTTGAAACTGTGTAGAGCATCGTTTGATCGCGATTGAACGAGGGTGGGTGAGCGATCCCAGTCTTGCGCGATGGAAAGTAATGAATGTCTAACGAGGGTTGATGAGCTAGACGCGCTGAGTTTAGGAGGTGTCGACCATGTAGAGTGGTATTCTGGGGTGCCAGATCGACTTATGGTCTACAGAGTTGAAACTGTGTAGAGCATCGTTTGATCGCGATTGAACGAGGGTGGGTGAGCGATCCCAGCCTTTGTGCAATGGGAGGTAGTGAATGCTTGACGAGGGTTGATGAGCTAGACACGCTGAGTTTAGGAGGTGTCGACCGTGCAGAGTGGTATTCTGGGGTGCCAGATCGACTGCGTTCCCCGTCTTCGTGGCGTAGACGGTGGGTGAGCGATCTGTTGGTCAACGTGACCGCTTCCGCATGGCAAGCCGCACGGAATACCTATGGACATGGTGTTAGAATCCCAGCCAGAAGGGGCAGATAACTGCGAAGAACGTACCTTGTCGTCTTTGAGGATCGTGTTTTTCCACACCCAAGATCCGTCATCTTCAAGAAATTCCGACTTGATAGTCGCCTTGCATATAGGGCAAGAGATGGGCTTGGCTTCATCGTCAGGTGGTTCGACGATAAAGAGGGCACACAGGTCTGCATCACGTTTCTCAACTTCGGCGGCGGCCTTTGCGTTCAAAGGCCGATGTCCTTCTGCGCTTTTGTTAAAACTGTGTAGAGCATCGTTTGATCGCGAATGAACGAGGGTGGGTGAGCGATCCCAGTACTCAATCCCACAGCTGTCGGTGATGGACGTCGTATATTTTATCCCATAAATGATGATTTTTGATCACCACCCGCAGAGGCAGTGTTCGCCCGGTCCGAGGCGGATTGGTTCAAGAGGAATGATACGAGATCTGGGATAGCCGGATTAGAGCACGATAAAGCATATTGCAAGTCTGCACAGCTAGCGCTGAAGGGGCAGACTTGGCACTCCAAGGGAATGTCACATATCCATGTTTCGATAGGGACTGCGGTGCCTGTATCCTGATCCTTTCATGAACGAATTGGATGGCTTTTACCAACGATGCCCAGATACACAGGCGCCCCATTAGACCCAGCCGTGCGCATAACCAATATTCTATATTCTCGCAAATGCTCGCCCCCTCTCCCAAGTCATTTTGTGTCCAGTAGGTCCAACTGCAGCAGCGGATGTCCGTAGAGCATCGACTGATTGTACGTCATGCACGTCTAGATGGCTGGCAGAACAGAGACTACCGCTTCCAAGGTCATCCATGATCTACCCATTTCAAATATGCAGAGCATAGATGGATCTCGGAGGATTGTCGAAATGGGTGCGGCAGGCGCTGGCGTGCCATTGATTCGTTTGCTTCTGAATGGATTGAGGGTCCAGTTGGATGGTCTGCACAGTTTAACTGAGCAGAGCGTTGAAGAAATTGTATCTACAGGAGGGAAGGTAGTTAGCTTAAGGACGACGAAGGACGGGTCATACTTGGTTGGCGACTTGAAGGTGAGCGTCGAATCAGACAAAGGTTGTTCTAATACATCCGTGATGTCGTTGGCCTTTGTAAGTTGGTCATTCTAGAGTAAGCTTTGTGATAACTTGAAGCGTACATAGTAGCACTACTTATTCTATTTCTATTTCACGGACAGCCCAGTGTGCCAGCGCCCATTCCCGTGTCCTCGCTTGCGTTTAACGTGGCGACGATTCAAACTCGCGCAATCGGACGCGAATCACGTTTGGCATCTTACCAAACAATTCCGCTTCCCGCAGTGCGCCGAGAAGGTCAAACAGGTTAAACTCAGATGATATTTGAGGTTGAGCATCAGAACAAACCGGGTTATCGATTTCTGGGGTCATTATGGGGCGGTGAGACCGTGCACAAGCAAGGTACATAACCACTGGCAGGCACAGTCACACGGTGGAATTCAAGTCATGCATTATGGAAACTATTGATACAGGTAGCTACGCAGAACCACTTTGAAAGAAAAAGGTAGTATGCATGTGCTGTCCGTGACGGCACTTCGCCCCTCATTCAAGTTGTACGTGTGTCTGGCACCAGTGGAGCCATGGAGCGTTGACCTTATCCAAAATAGCCTTGGCCTGCGCTGGGTGCTGGTTCATCGCTTCGCGGATGAAAAAGAATACTCCCCAGTCCTCAGAACCCCACGTTTTAGGAGCATAGTACCCATCAGCGAAGGTGCTAGCCGCATGATGGAGCTAGGCGAAGTTCAGCTTGTAAATCGGGCTGATTATAGAGAATAAACACTTACATGCATACATCCGTATGCGATGAGCTCTGTGGGGATCTCAACGTGACCCTGCATAAGCGCGTAAATGCGTACGCCAAATGGCCACCGGTTGATTATGTGACAAGTGTCGAATGTATCGAGCCCGAACCAAAACGTTGATATGAGCAACCGAAGCGCCGGCAGGCTCTCGAGGACCTCCACAACCTATATAGTAAAAGACGGAATTGTAAGCAGAAAGTGAATAAAGCGAGATAGAAACTCACCCGAGCATACTTTTCCGCTAATATCAACAGACCCACCGGAGCGCGAAGAAGGTCGATCCACCATCGAGCCTTCTGTGTATTTGCACAGTCGCTGAAGAAGGTTCGGGTGACGGAATCGGCATGTAAGAAACGATTGTAGTCCTGGTCGCGAAAGGCTTCAAATTCACGTAGGGCAGTTTTCCTCTCATCTAACGAGTCATCTAAGGACAAGAAGCGGGATTGTAGACGCTTGTGAATTGCGAAGTCCGATGACTTTGCGACACACTGCAAAGCCAGGCTTTCGTCCTGAGCAAAATTGTGTAGTCGAGATGCCTGGACGGCATTATTGAGCTTGGCGACAAAGTTCTGGTCCACTAGACAACGGCCAGTCATAAATCAGTTGAACGAGCAATTAAAACTCTAGGAAGGACTCACTAGACGCTTCGTATTCTATAGGCAAGGGGCAATTATGTTCGTTGTGCCACCATATCCCGAAAAGCTGCTCATGTGGGTCTTCCGGATGAAATACCATGCGACAGAGGTCGCGTTCATCCCACTTGGGATCCCCCACGGAGCGGCCCAACAAAAGGGCATACCTCGCATATTCCAGTACATAGGATGCGATGGATTTTAGCGTAGGGTCCAACGTGTTGGACCATTGTTCGCAATGTCGTATAGCATGGGTAATTTGGCGCAATCGGCTGTCTAATGCTAGCTGGTTGACATCGGCAGCGATGATAGGTGGTGGGTCCGATGGGTTGATGGGGATGAACCGATCAACATAGTAGTTTGATACGGTGAGGGGGTGCGATGACGTAATGAACCGCTCATAATCCTCGGCTGTCAGTTCGAGTGTACCACTTTGGGGGATGGGTGCGTCGAAAGACGTCTGCAGCGACCGTGTTAACGTGCCAACGGTGGTTACTGACACCGAGTACGGTAGTGGCTTCTAACAGAAGCATACGAACTGTTGGGACGTCCCGATAGAGTCTAACGTCAAGAGCTCGACGACCGCTTTACACCCGTCACGTCAGCATAGTACTGTGCGTCCCGAAAGTTATGGGTACGGACATGTTCAAGGTGTTAAGGATAGTAGTAACTGGAATGTAGCCTGCTGCTGAGCCTTTCGATCATCAGATTTATATAATCTAGTATAACGTACGAAATTGAGAGCGGTCTCACCATCGTCTTGTTACAACTAACCAAAAGTAACGTTCCGATGCAGGTTCTACTTTGATGTATCTATATTTGTCACTGGCTTCTCTCTCGAACACGTCGCTACCTCGGGGTTTACATCCTTATACCTCCGTATTACCCACGATACACGTGCGAACCTGTCCGGCCCTTTTATACATGGGATCTTACTGTTGCCTAAGACAGTCCAATATTGAGTAGTACCGGCAACATTTTGAGTTTACGTGTGGAAGCCAGTGACTGAAGTTCAGCGTTAGCCAACATCTACGAGGAGAGAATTGAACTGTATAGGTCGTCTATACCGTAGCAGGTTAGGGAACCATCGTCGACTATTTAGCGGAAGTTCTACGAGGTGAAGACTCGCGTATAGCAAATTTCGAAAAAGGTTTCGTAGAGCTGCACGATATCGTATCTCGGTCAACCACACATACAACTTTACCTCGGCCCGAGATAGGAGGTCCAGAAACGACACAAGTTGGGGATTTACTATTTCCACTAATCCATACAACTTACGGACACCATCACAGTCGTCACTACGGTCATCTGAACTATAAACACTTGCATGGTTGCTTATTAACGAACAGAGGTCAAAGAAGCTGAGCGTCCTCCAACTTTGTCACCATCGGTATCTCCTACTCCAGAACACCGGCTTTTACCACGCGACCTGCCTACTATTCGAACTCCACCTGTACACTACCGCATTTACACTTGAAAACAACTCCTCCCTCCAGCTCCCACAAGCTATACCAACGGTCGTCAACTCCGACCACTCAATATGCCGTAACAGATTTAAGGGTGCGGTGGGGGCCATTTTACTTCCCCTGTCCAAGACTAGGCCACAGAGACAAATGTCTGGCTTGACGTCTGGCTTGTAGGGTACTAGTTGAGTATAAAATTTATAACAGGGAAAATGACGTGACAGGTTTCGATATGCATCCAGAACCCCAGGGTGTTTACACGTGAC
The DNA here is from genome assembly GCA_001630335.1 of Athelia psychrophila. NCBI lineage: Eukaryota > Fungi > Basidiomycota > Agaricomycetes > Atheliales > Atheliaceae > Athelia > Athelia psychrophila. Next base: position 372,826 of record KV417502.1, on the reverse strand, counting down.
TCTAGTACTACTATAGTATCACTGTATAGACTTCCCACTTAAGAAGTTGGGAATAGTCAACGTAGCGTTTAACACGGCTGGCCGGCCAACTCTCTGTAAAGTGTAAATTATAAGTCACATCGGGTGGGTCCCAATGGTCACCATCGGTAACGACCCTTACAAATAACTATACACACTTGCCGTCCGTGCATGTATCTATTTCCACCCTCTCTCTAAGACTCGGGTTCCGCGTTCCATAGTGTATAGCACGTCCACCCGGATCCATCCGACGTGACTTAAAGTTTGTACTTTGAGATAACTGGGTCCAACGGCTAAAACATTTACTGCAACACCAATGTTGGGTACCACGTACCACCAGCAGAGCACGAAGTTTAATGTAACGTCGGGGTGGATCTGTGGTTCCTGGTAGCCGCCACCACTCCAAGCCAAATAAGGACGTTCTCCATGCGCGGCCATAGGTATGATTCATGTAGGCACTAATGATGGATTGTGCGTTGGTTGGGGATGGGGCTAATCACATAGAGTACACCACCACCGTTAACACGTCGGCGATGTTCTATGTTCGCTCTCTCGGAATCACTATTACCCTGCCTGTCTAAGCTGTGGGCACGGACGTAGTCTAGACGCTGGAGTTGCAACTAGGAATGTAGTCATTTTGAGCGCCCTGGATGAATCGATGAAAATCACGAAATACCGCGAACACGTCAAGTGCAGCGACACTTAACGCTCTGTGCATTCGACTTACTCTAGTCTAGCGCCTAGACTCTATAGGTCCCGTGCGCCACTCTCTAACGCCCTGTTTACACCAAACAACAGCTATCAAGAGTTCGGACAGGGGCTCACCCCGTCTGAGTTCGGTTGATGATCCTCTGACACAGATGCGTCCTCACATACATTTTCACTTTGATTAATCCCTACCGTCCACCCCTTTATTTGCGCTTGCCTGCTAGCTGCTTCACGACGCTCGTGCTTTCTCTCTACATTTCTTAAGAGAAAGCGAGCGTCCTGAATATATATAATGACTTCTGTTACCTTATCGATATGGCGTTGGCTTCGGTGCTTCACTATGGTGTTTCACCAGCGCGGCGGTGTAGGCTCACCGTGCCTCCGAGCGAGAGTGTAACTGGGGCTTGTTGTGGTGTGAGTGAACAGGCTTAGTCGAATTAACTAGTTTAATGCAAATTTCATGCAGGGTTTCGCTGTATTTCAACATAATTCGTGACTTTCATCGATTCATCCAGGGCGCTCAAAACGACTAGGCCCGGATGCTAGGAGTCACACGACGTACGCGCTACACTTTGACGTGCTCAACGGACTCCGTCACCCTAGTCAGTTTATCTGAATAGCATACAGACCAGAATAGATTGCCCTGCATGGTCTGGGCTTCTGCTTTAGAGGCGGCTCGACCCTCTACAACGGGACGAACTAGGAACGCTAGAAGTCATACGACGTACACGCTACACTTTGACGTGCTCAACGGACTCCGTCACCCTAGTTAGTGTATCTGAATAGCATACAGACCAGGATAGATTGCCCTGCATAGTCTGGGCTTCTATTTTAGGGGCGGCTCGACCCTCTATAGCTACAAAGGGACGAAAGGGTGCTTTCGCCCCAAGAAGTCACCTGGATAGACTTCTGTTCCGCTTGCCGCGACAGCCGCGGAGCACATATATAGTCTATGATCCCAGTCCACCCGACGCGACTTTAAGCTTCTGGTACTACCTAGCGCCGCTGAATAGTGTTTAAGAAGGCGACGGTTTATTTACAGTCTCAGCCGTAAGTTACCATGCGCACGAAAACGTAGACTTAGGGGGGATGACCATGATGCAGGTTCGGATGACCACAGCTCAACAATAATACAGCTCGAAGTAGGTCGTCCATATACCAATTGAAAACGAGATTAGGAGGGACCTGATTTATTCTATAAGCAGGGGTCGTCTCAAGGTGCTCATTGAAGTTGTACGGATGGTTGTAACTAAAGTGGCGCTGACAGTGGCGCTTAAGGTGGGTCGGCTGGGTCGGCGGTCAGCTACCGATAGAGGGTCTGCGTGGGCGTTGTACGAGATACGAGATCTCACAGCGATCGCAGCCGCAACCACACCCTTAGAACGTGGGCTTATACCCTTAGAATGTGGGCTTATCCAAACCGACACTTGTAATCCTTTTCGAGTGGGATGGCCTAGTCGGGTGTTCTTTGGGTAACCAGTACATTCGGAGCGGTAACCTTCAGGAAATGCATGTTGGGAAATGCTGATCAGAACGTGATGGAATGGGAAGCTCGACACGATCGGAGAGGAAGTAACTCCTGATCAACCCTGCGTAGTGAGGGAGGGACGACGCCTTATCGCGACACTTTATTAGTTTCTGTCACCCGTAAGGGTCCCGTTGGCGCTTCGACAATATAGCGTGTCATCATCGTGCTTGAGAATGGATAGAAAAGGGTAAACGTATTTCCGAAGAGAAGGGTGCGCTCGGTTGCTGGTGCTTGATATATCAGTGCTGCCGCGGATAAGTCGACAGTAAAAGTTTTGCAAAGTTAGGGCTGGCTGCGGTGTAATAGCGAGCCAAAGCCATTTTCAACTCCTCCTGGGGTTGCTGGAGCAACAGGGTGTATGCGCTGAAGCTCGGGGTCATAAGCGCGGAAGGTAAGCATCCTCTGCGATGTTTTGGGTCGAGATGTAGCCTCGTGGAGGAGGTGAGGGTTTTAACGCAGGTGTTTCGGCGCACCTGATAAGGTTTAAGATCTTTCCTCTTTTGTTATATACGGGTCTCAGGCGACCATGAGAACATAACTTCTTATGACCGTGTGGTTGCGGCTGCGGGGCGAGTCGGATAAGCGCCCATGTGTAGATAAGCTCCTTGTAGCCACTTATAGCTCGGAGTGGGGAGATTGCTGTAAGTCTCCCTGTCTTTCTTCCCGGGTAGGCCCACTTCTATGCTTCAGGATTGT
>KV417502.1:330647-366878 GCA_001630335.1 Athelia psychrophila | reverse complement strand
CGCGACCAGCAATCCGACCTCGACGGGGCTGCGAAGCAAACTTGGTCGACAGTTACGTGACCTCCATGGGATATATGCAGTCAGACTCAACGGAAACAGCGACCGCGACCGCGACGCTGCCTCCAGGCTCGGTAGCCTTGTAAACTGCGTCCACAGGTGTTTCCCCTGCCAACGCCGAGGTCTTACCATCGCCACCAACATCAGCTGGCCTCTGGAAACTCGCTGGGCCCCACGCAACCATCGAGTGCTGCCCCTCCGACGATTACCGCGTCTGATGCCGGCGATGCGGATGCTAACATTGCAGCGGCCGGGCCCTCAAGCTGGAGTGTCGGTGTTTCATCCACTGGTCCACGATACTTTCACCGACGAGCTTAGACCTACACCGGATGCCATCGCCCCTATCTTATTTGGTCCCTGCATTCCATCGAAGACGCGAAAGCAGGCCCTTGTGGAGATGAAAATAGGCTCATACCGGAGACACCTCCCATGCTTATCGAAGACTACAGAGCTCCGGCCCCAGAAGTTGCTCCAGAGCGCGCACCAACATTTCTGGAACCCGACGATTTGTCTCCGCTGGAAGAACCGCCGTTCCCCGCAGATCCCTCGGCCTCCCAAGCTCACGAGCTGCTCGACAGTGCCGCCGCCTTCGAGGTCAGCGCCGTCTATTCTGCCCTCCAGCCACGCCGAAGCCAAGCAGCTCCTGTATGTGTTGTAGCTCTGAAGCGGCCGAATGCCTATGTCGGTGGTAGGTCGACGTATGCGATGAGTCCGGGGGATCTGATTGCAGGGAACTGGAAGCTGCCATGTCGTGTTCGCGCCGGATTAATAACAACAACCATACCCATTAACGTCATGGAGAAGGTGCAACTCCCACTGGATTTAAAGCAATATGAATGCCGCAGCCAATCGCGTGATGCATCGCCCAATCACGATAATAAGTTCGAATTTCCAAAGAAGACCGCCGCACACTCGTCTTCTACTCCTTTACCCTACGAACCCCTGCCATGGTCAAACACCTCGTCCGCATCCTCCCCATCAGCTACTTCATCCACCAAGGCGACTTTGAACGCACATAGAAAATAAAGCGAAGAAGTGGAACAATCATATAATGCTACAGCACGATACTGTTGATACGAGCCCAGCCAAATGAAGACAAAGCTACCAAGATAGTCTGTTTCGAGATATATGTACTTCAATGACCAATGAAAATCGAGAAAACATTCCACAGCGGCGTTCAAATTTCAGGGCAATGGGCGACGGTCCAGCTACTCGCGATCAGTTTTCCCGCCAACAAGCAGGTTGCTCTCTAGATCGCTCTCGCTACTGCCAGTCTGCCGATGCCTGAGTTCTATATCACCTCCACCTCCCGCCCCATCCCCGACGAGGGAAGGGCCGGTACTCCCTTTGGCAGGCGGTACATTCATCAAGGCCGCGTCGATAGCCACCTCGCTGATGTATGCCGCCATGCCGCCATGGTCTATATCCTCCTGCATGCGAGGGTACTGTTCGTGGATCAAGCGCTTGAAGCGATTCCGGGTGACCATGCCGAGCAAGCCAAAGGGCGAGACAATCCGAGTTCCTGGTGCACGTTCAGTATACTTCAAACGTGGGATGGCGGGTTTAGGGGAGGGAGGCTGGCAAATGAGACTGACCGAAAAGTATAGCCATGATTGTGCGACCGAAAACGAGAGCGAATAGGCCATTGATGGCAGTCAGCGTGCCTCCGATTGTCGAAAGAACACGAGCTACTGACGCGACAATCGACGGGGGTGTGAAGTCTCGGATGAGGATTTGCTGCTGGTAGTAAGCGTTGAATGAAAACATTGCCATTGATGTGTTGAATCCAGATACGCCGTCCACGCTTGTGACAATGTCTGTGGAATATGTATTATGCACAACATCATGGACATGATGTAAATGGGAAATACGCACCAGGAATCCACAGTGTAAATTCGCATTCGGGAAAATAGTACGCGATGCCGATCAGCGAGATATGGTATTGCTGGAAAGGGGCGAGAACCACCGGATTTGTCGAGTTGACTTGTGTGCTATTAAAATTTCCAGTACAAGATGGGCCGCTATCACAGTCGGCTGTAGTAACCCATGTAACCAGAGAGTACTCGCCGGTCCAGGTAATATTAAAGGTAGAAATAATATCGGTTGTCCAGAATCCTCGGGTCGGACTTGGCCATTCTTGCCCAGTGGTACTGGACAACATAGGCGGTGGATTTTGTTTAGGTTTCACTTTCATGAAGTGGCCCAAGTGGGGCATACTGGGTGGTACCTATGATCCTCGTGAGAATTGAAATCCAAGTAATGAGAGCTGTTGTACCACTAGTAATGAAGCCACGGATAGGTTATGATAGTCTAACCATGTGGCATAGTCTGTCGCCATATAGAGTGTTTCATGCACTGTAAGCGTATTTCGCAGTTGCACCTCGGATAGGGCAGCATAAGCCGAGAAAGCCACAAGGCCGAGGCAAGAGTACACTGCTACGGTTCCGCGAAAAATAGCCCATGTTGCAGGTTCAAAACTGTCGAATGTCATTAGCGCCTGGACGGTGTAGTTGCAAGCCTGAAACCTACCCGTGCTTTCGAAAAAGTGAATGTCGGAATATGTAGTCTGTGCAGTGGCTAATCATCGCCGCACGCTCCGTAGGTGTCCTCGGGGCTCCAAAGAGATGCCACTTTCCCCCCGTTTCAGGCGAAGGCAGAGAGGGCGCCCCTGGATAAATGGGCAAGAATTTGCGGCCGTGGACTTTGTCTGTGACAGCGGCCATACAAATGTATAAAAAGAAAGCTGCGTTCAGCGCAAGGACTGCGACAATTGCTGCGACGACGGATGCAGAGGTGGCCACACCCGTTGGGGACCCAATTGATAAATCCAGCTTGCAGAACCCAGACGAAGCTAGCCCAATCTCATTTACACAATGACTCATGAACCAGGAATTAAACCATTGAGCCCAAACGATGCTTATGGAGGATATAATCAAGGGCCACACGGATAGTGGCAAAAGGATCACGACAATGATCTCGATGATCAGGAACGCGCGTTGGTTAACCATCCTACTGATGGTCAGTATATCTCTGACATATCAGGTTAATCGTGAGCGAGAAAATGATGCGGGTATCTGGGCTTACAAAGCAGCAAAGATCCCCAATCCTACCAATGCAGCGAGCGACGTGATACCGTCAAAGTGTTTTTGGACAAAGGGTAATTCCCTATCGCTGTTATGACTGCGCGTCTAAGCCCGACGTAAACCCTAGCACGATTGCGGGCAGGTAAACGAATGTGAATGCGGCATGGAACAGTATGCGGATGGGCAATAGATTACGCGCCATCGTGCGAGTCGTGATGGCCAGGGAGATATGGCCAGTGGAAGGTGTAAATCGAGGCGGAAGGTGTTTTCGTTTGCGGGCGGTGCCTTGAAGTTGGAGGGGACTCACAGATACAACACCAAGAAGGAGGTATTATATAAGACATACTCGTAGATTTCGATGCCAGGCTCCACAGCCGATCGGAGAGCTTGAAGCCTTGGATCTATGACAATTTCCCTGTTACTGAACGAAACAGTAGTTGCGAGTAAGGTCTAGTGCGCGAGGTAGACTGAAAGGTCAGCGGTTCATCAGGCTGCATGAGCTTCCGGCCGAACCTGTGGGTTGGCTTTACCAAGTTCGGTGCTAATCGCCGTCGTTGGTCATCGCGAATGGAGTTTGGACCATGTGCTGCTACGCCGCCGCCCACTGAAAATGTTGGGCTTGCGTTGCAGCTATTCAAGTATCGATAGGCCGTTTTCCAACAAATCGTCCTTTGGTAACTGCGTTAGTGGAGCACCGTTTAAACCTATTTTGGTAGCATATTGCGTGCCACATTTTGCCCTTCAGCAATGAGAGCATCCAAATTTCCAAACTGGGCTTGAGATGGATAGATAAGACAATAATCGACTCTTTGATAGAGGGCTCGATATGGTGTCGGTTTCCGCGGGCTTCAACTTGCATGATGATAGAAGGTGAAGAGAACAAATGGTTGGATTAGAATTACAAATAGACGGAATTGGGTTTGAGTGTGGAACGATGAATTCTGGAATGAGTTCAGCAAATACTACCAAAATAGGCTAAAACGGGTGCTCCACCAACGCGGTTACCGAAGGACGATTTGTTGGAAAACGGCCTATCGATACTTGAATAGCTGTGAAGCGGCTTTAAACCTGTGCGGTCGGAAGAAGGAATGGCAATGGCGATGACAATGATCGGACGCGTCAACGCCATCGAGATTCAATATTCAAGAATGGCTCCGGTCCTCGAGCAGCGAAACCGTCACACACAGTGTAGAGTCTGAATATTGGCAAACAATCCGTCTTGGACTCATAGTGTGTGATGACACATTGATTCAGGTTTCGCACCGATATTGAAGACTTACTAGAGTACTAGTTATATCGCTAAGCTGGAGAACGAAAGACCGGAACACCGATTGAGAGGCGACCGGAGAAGAAGGATGTGATGAAAGCAAGAGCATGCGTGACGCGCACGCAACTGGCGACTCTTCTTTTTCCCTTGGAAGGGGGAATCCCCGAAGCACAAGAATTGGCAGCAGGTGTTGTCTCGTACTCATCCGTTTTAGGGAAGAGCTCTGAAACGGGATCAGTAAAAAGTAGAGACGGACTAATCCCTTCGCCAGTGCAAGCTGCCCATTCCACCCTTCAACTGCCTTTGCAATTTGCTACCCTACTGCCATGTCAAATCTTGGACTCTTGCCAATGCTGCGACATTCTGTAACCTCTGCATTAATATTCCATTTATAAACAAATTTGTCGACTTTAGACTCTGTCAGCCCTGTGTCAACCTCCCGACGTCGACGAACCCACAAAATGGCAAATAATCGCCCGTCCTCGGCATTTGGCTGACCATCAGCCAGGATTCCAAAATTGCTTGTAATACTCTCTTTCTCCCCTCATCGTGGTCAAGGAATCCCAGTACTAGTGTTCTTTCTGTTGCGTTCTTGTCCCCGCTGCTCACCAACAAACTACTTTTCGGTGCCCCAGTCACCCCACCCGTCCGTCCTTCAAGATGCCTTCCTCCCGGATTACCCAGCGCTTCACCATGCTCGCCGCCATCTGCGCCCTTGCAGCGATCTCCGCCCCAACAGTTCACAGCGCATACCTCCCGCTTGACATCGAGGACGCATCCGTGATCGCCTCCAAGATACCCGTGTCAGCCTCGAAGGCCAATCACCTCGCGTCTGCAATCAGACCAGGACCAGTCCAGAGCTCGCATCGTGAGCCTGGGCAGGCGACGCACCGCGAGCATCATGCCACCACGCACGTGCAGTCGGCTCTGCACCCGACTGTAACAGGTGTGAAGGAATCTGAGCAGGCGACACACCACGAGCATCATACGACCACGCGCGCACAGTCAGCCTCGTATCCAGCTGTAACAGGCGCACCAACCTCGTCACGCCTGCCACTTCCCATGCCGCTGCTCCTCGCGCTTCCTCAGCATCTCCTCAAAGAGCAGCCGCGCAGCGCCGAGGACAGCGGTGGGGAGGGGTCATCCGTTACACCTGTACGTCGCCGGTAGCATCTTTCCGACTATGAATAGCTGGCTAACTAACTGGCAGAGGAAACTTGGCGAGACGCCCGTGTTGGACCTGTTGAACCCCCTGCTCCTCTTCGAGGAGATCGCGGATGCTCTATCACGCGCGGATCCTCAAAGTCAAAGCCTTGCGCAGCGCGGGCCCGGCGAGCACGTTCCCCAAGCAGCGTTCGATGCCCATGTCGGCCTCGAGACGCACGGACAGCGCGATTCCAAGCAGAACCCTGTCATCTCTTCGGGCGAACACGGTACCGGTGGGGAGGGTGCCGGCTCTGGAATGCGCAAGCGCGAGGGCAAAGGCGCAGACGGAGACGAAGACGACAGTGGAGTACCTGGGACCATTGATATCATGGTAACTGCCCTTTCTAATCACCCGCCGCGCGACGCTCACCGAATGATCCCCTGCAGAGCGCAACCAGCAACTCGACGGGGCTGCAGCACATCGGATCTCTCGTGCTCGCCAAAGCCGACATGTCCGCCGCCCCCGCGGACCAGACCTTCTTCCTCAACGCTTCGAGCACGCACCAGACGCAGATGTACCTCCTCCCCATCCACCCCGCGGGGCCCAAATCCACTTCCACCTCCAGCGACAACACCGATAACACCGATAGCGATGATCATGCCGGGCATACCGTCACGGTGGCGCTGCAGCTCCCGATGTTCGACCCGGCGTCCGCCGCCATGGTGCGGTACTGCGCGACGTTCCACCCGCGCGCGGCGCAGCCCGAGCCGCTCGCCGTCGAGCGGTGCCTCCCCGAGTACCGGTCGCGCGCGGCGGGCACGAGCCAGGTGTTTGCGTACGACTCGCCGACGGGTGTGGTCAGGCCGATGTGGTTCGACGGCGACGATGGCGAGCCGCATCACCAGGATGCTGACTATGCGGATGCGGATGCCGCCTCTGAAGAGCTGGATGGGGCGACCGGTGCGGGTATGTTTGCGAGGAACATTGGATTCGACTTGGCCAACTCAACTGCTGCTGCCCACCCTGCTTCGCCTGCTGCCAACTCTACAGCGCCGATGTCGGGTGCGAGAGATGTCACCCTCGTCTTCAAGCCCGTCGCTCCGGAGGCATCCACGCAAACTGATGTCATTGCTGCTGCCGCTTCTGACGATGACGATGACAGCTTGGCTCTTGCTCTTGCTTTGGATTCGAATACTGCTACCAGCGCTAGCTCGGCTGTGTCATTTTCCGGTTCCACTTCTTCGCAGTCAGCTATGGCGCAACCTTCTCCGGCGGTGAACGAGGCGGTATGGACAACGACAACTGCATCTTCTGCATCTTCCGCAACTTCCGGTGCAGGCTCAAGCTTCGTGTCATCTGGCTCGTCTATGGCTACGGAGGCAAACTTGGTTGGCGGTTACCCCATCTCCATGGGATATATGCAGTCGGACTCGACGGAAGCAGCGACCGCGACCGCGACGCTGCCTCCAGGTTCAGTAGCCTCGTATCCTGCGTCCGCAGGCGTTTCTCCTGTCAACGCCGAGGCCTCAGCATCACCAACAGCATCGGCTGGCTCTGGAAACTCGCTGGGTCCCATGCACTCATCGAGTGCTGCACCTCTGGCGACCACTGCGTCTGACGCTGGCGATGCAGATGCTAACATTGCAGCGGCCGGGCCCTCAAGCTCAAGTCCCAGTGCTTCGTCCGCTTCAACTTCGAGCACAGACTCTGGCACATGGCCAGCGTCGAGCTCTACACCCGTTCCTATGACTGTGGCAGCCGCGGCGCAAACTGCTGCATCCATCAGCTCCCCGACACCTGTCGAGGGCGCGGGAGCGAGTCCGAGCCTGGGGAAGACTTCTGCGACAACGTCCGTTTCTGAGTCACCGGTGTTCACGAATATCAACGCCGAAGGCCCTGTGTCGTCGCTCGCTTCGAGCTCAGTAGCAACGTCTACCCCCTCGTCAACATCTACAAGCACAGCCTCGACTACTGCGCCGGCTGCTAGCCCGAGCTCGTTTAGCGCGGAGGCCATCGCCTCTCTCATCGCCGACACCGCGTTCTCTACCTTGGCCGCACCCCCGACGGCTTCAAGTCCTACGACGGAGACCGCGATGGCAGTGGAAGAGTATTCTCCTCCTTTCGGGGCTCTTGCTGAGGCCGGTCCCGGATCCGTGGCTGCTGGTGCGCCGACTCCGCTCGCGGAGGACGCCGCTATTGTTCCTGAAGAATGGGTGTTTGCACCTGAGGCTAGGCTATGAGTGCACGATGTGTTCCGTATTATAGTATCAATTTCTATGCTATGTTGGTCTCGGTGGCGATCAATCAGCTGAAAGCGCAAGTTGCTTAGGTTGCTATGCGTGATGCTCTGCCGACTCGATATCGCAACCCGCGGCAACTTAGTGAGAATCATCAACTGGAAATGAATTGGTTGTGCCTGGTTGTGCTACCTGGTTTGATGCTGTCGCTGCGTTGATATAATATGGTCCCTCATAACGAACGCTGAAAGCTGCTGTCCAATGTGGTTTAGGATCAATATCGGACGCGGTTCTACATGAAATTCAACGCGTCACGTATTGCATGAACTGATGATATGTGTAGTCGATCAGCGCTCAGCGGTGCCACAGGTGCCGAATTTGACTATACTGGCCCTTTGCAGGCTTCCGACACAGTGCTGAGCGGGTGGAAAGAGTTATGTTTTCCCTGCGATTCCCAGTTTGAAGCGCCCATCGATCCATGCCCAAACTGGAAAACCACAGCAATATTACGAGCAGAAGATGTTTGGCAAGGCAAATGATCTGTATAGGTTTGCATTCAATCAGTTAGGCATGCCTACCGGCCGATAGCTAACGGCCGGTAGACCACCTGTGCTGGAAACCCGACGATACGTTCGACTCGGGTATCGTGACGGGTCAGTGGGTTTCCAGCTGCATTGAACCCCACCATCCGATCAATCCAACACTCTGTGCCCCTAGTAAGTAATGCCATCGCACAGGCAGGTGCGAAGAAGGGACGAACCACTTTGCCGGAGCCTTATAAACATCGACAGCGCATGATGGTCGACGTTGCATCCGTTGATTAACATACCATTGATCGTCGACATGTGCAGTTACTCCACCACCTTCGCCAATTTGACACTGTGACAGCAATCAGATCACGAAAACATCCTGCGTAGCACTGTTTCCTCCCTATGTAGAGGTGATTAAGATCCTATTCGACAAACATCGAGCGAGACGCGTGAGGACGCGTGCCGCATTGGGGAGGCTGCCCAGCTTACTATGTCCGTATAACCCGTCCTTACATAAATTGCCCAGCAACGGTTCCCACCCTTCCGCCAGATGAAGACTAGCAATGGTGATCATGAGCGCCCAAGGCAAGACATATAAAAAGCATCACAGCGAGCGCAGAATGCATCATCCCCGTCCATCTTCGCCATGCGTTTCTCGCTGCTCACCAGTCTGGTCGCAATCGCCACACTCGCGGTGTCCGTTATGGGCGCTAGCGTTCCCGTTGCCCGCGAGGAGGCCGAGCTCGCCAAGCGCGACACCACGAAATACGTCTTTGCGCATTTCATCGTAAGCCCGATCGGCCGACCTTTTGCATGGGTTTGACTAAATTTCATTATAGGTTGGAATTGTCGCGTCGTACACACAAGACGACTGGACAAATGACATGAAGCTCGCCCAGGACATCGGCATCGATGGTTTCGCGCTCAACATCGGTGAGCTTTGGCATTAGCAAATATTCTACCGCGGTTTCGTGCTCACCTCGAACACAGGCAAGGACTCCTACAACGATGCGCAGCTCGGATTCGCGTACGCCGCCGCCGAGGCGCTCAACTTCAAAGTCTTCCTCTCCTTCGATTTCTCCTACTGGACTTCGGGAGACGCGACGGCCATCGCTGGCTACATCACCACATACGGGCCCAAGGCCGCGCAGTTCACGTACAACAACGAAGTCTTTGTGTCTAGCTTCGTCGGCGATGGGTTCGACTGGGCCTCGGTCGCCTCGCAGTCGCAGGCCATCTATGCGTGCCCTAACTGGCAGGCATCATCATACGCCGGTGCTAGCGGCGTCAGCTGTGGCTTCAGCTGGGATGCTGTGAGTCTGAGTGTTACTCCAATCTTGCTTTGATCCTGAAGCTTACACCTTATGAAGTGGCCGTCTGCCAACAATGATCCCATCGACGCCAACATGACCACCGCCGCCGATGAGTCCTACATCAGCGCCCTCGGATCGAACACATACATGATGCGTGCGTACTTTTTCATGTTGCCACCTTCTGCGGCTCTCTGACGCTCTGCACTACAGCCGTGGCTCCCTGGTTTAACACCCACTACGGCCCCGCCTCGTACAACAAGAACTGGGTGAGTACCCACCACCTCAGTGAATTAGCGCTGCGGCTAATTGACAAATCTGCAGATCTTCTACTCCGACTACCTCTGGCAGCCCCGCTGGGACCAGGTCCTGTCGCTCGCTCCCGAGTTCGTCGAGATTATCACCTGGAACGACTTTGGTGAATCGCACTACATCGGGCCCTTGCACCCTGACGACACTGATGTGTACGCCGGAGGAGCGACGGGTGCTGTCCAATGGGTTACTGGGTATGTTTTTCCTTAGCCTGATTCATACCGCTTAGCTGACGCGATTTTCAGCATGACGCACGATGCGTGGAGAGACGTCGCTGCTCCCTACATCGCCGCCTTCAAGGCCGGCGCTTCGTCCCCCACCGTCACCGTAAGCCTTTCCTCCATCCTCACCCAACACGTAACCTGACACCTGTTTATTCTGGCAGACTGAAGAGCTCGTCTACTACTACCGCCCCAGCCCCAAGGACGCCTCGTGCTCCGACTCCGTCGCGCAGCCCACCGGCTACGACTACGACGACGACTCGGTGTTCGTGATCGCCATGACCTCCTCCCCCGCCACCGTGGTGATCACATCCGGCTCCAACGCCGCCGTGTCTATCGCGGTCCCCGCCGGCATCACCACCGTCAGCGCGCCCATGGGCACCGGGTCGCAGGTGTTCACGCTCACGCGGAGCGGAAGCACCGTGCTGACCGGGACCGGCGGCCTCGACGTCTCGTCCACCTGCACGGTGTACAACTTCAACGCGTACGTCGGCTCTGTCACCGCGTCATGAGCGGGAGGAGGGCTACGGTTTATTTAAATACCCTATCTATATGTCTCGGTTTCTGGGCTTGCGGATTGGGCGGGGCGGCGTACCGTACTATGTCCCTCGACAATCACATTCATTTTGGAGAAAACAACTTGTTAGATAAGCCGTTATTTACTCGGTTCGATAAGTGTGAAGTTTATGGTCCAGCGGTGCTGAAGAGAATTCGGGTGGAAATCGCACCTAGCACTCGGATGAAATTTAATTTGCAGCGAGCTCAGTGATGCCACCCTGGTGCCACCCGACCGCAAGGGCCACACTGAAGCGATCGGCAAGTGCACAAGCTTTGAGTTCCATGCTTTCATTTCTAAACGCTCTCTTGAGTCACCACCAGTGCCACCACCTAGACAACTCATTTCTACAAATAATGGCGCACACAACGCCCACATCAGGAAAAGTGTTCCGCCTAGAAAAGGCTCTGAACCTGCTTGCTCTCGGTGCTCTCGGTCAGACTCCGTGCTTCCTGGTGCGGAATTCTGTTGGGATCATTCTCTTGGTAATATCAGGAATCCTTCTGTACTCTCGAAACGGACTGACTTAAAGTTAGCCATTGATTTTGGTTACTTAAGCTCTACCAGTTTTTGAAATTGTGTGTTTATAGTTGCATGTGTGCTAGCGCTGAGAGGACCCCTGCGTATGCTGCAAAATGTCATATCATCATATCCGGACACCACATCCTTGAAATCGGACAACGAGACTACCAAGACTGATGTCGACATCGGCCCGGCCGGCCCGGAAGAAAAATGAGGCATCGAAGGGCATCGAGTGCCCTGGGATCAGTCATTGTAAGTTACACCCCCAGGTCGTGGTATGTACACCCAGGCCCAGAGAAGGGACCAAGTCCCCGTCCTCCTGGCTCTCTGGAGCCTCGCGAGTTTCTAATGCACCCCATTATCATGATTCAGTTATCTCGCTTCTAGTAAAGATGCGGAAACATCCCAATGGGGACGGAACCCTCGATCAAGTTGCTCAGTCACTCAGAAATGACCAGTTTCTGCTGACGAAAACCCGTACTGCGGTCCACCAATAAGGAGGTAGTCTCTCTTTCCCATATCTCTGCTCCCAGATACAGCGCCGATTCAGTCTGATAACGCCATGTCGTCCTCAGTGATGGGTCTGCCCGCAAGCCCCACTGGCTCTTCTCCTAAATCCATGTTCACCAAGGCCCAGAGGAAGTCTTACAACTCAGCCTCGTCCTATCTCGCAGCAGTGTCAGCATCTGACCTGCGCAACCGCGACAAGACCTCCATCTCATCCGAAGGGACTACCGTCGTGGGGGATTCGGACGAGGACAAGGAACTTAAACTAGAGTACGACCACCTGTCTGAGGTGCCAGCGGCGGCTGAGGGCTTCAGCACCATCCACACGGAGTTTGGGCACTGCGCCAACGAGGAGTACCGGTATACGTCGGAGCATAACTACACCAATGCCCCTGTCGAGCACGTCGACGACCCGCCTTACTATATCCTCATGTCCGTATACACGACGTTCTTGGTGCTCATATGTCTCTCGCATATGCGCGACTTCTTTGGAAAGCGCTTCCGGCCGCTGGCGTACAGACATTTGATGGCCCACAACGTATGTGTTTCCTCCGTGATTCACCGGCCACTTGGCTTACGCGCATCGAACACAGGGCTATGCGCCTCTCAACTCCGACTTTGACTCCTTCTACACCCGCCGCTTCAAGGGCCGCATCGACGACTGCTTCTCCCAGCCCGTGACCGGCGTCGCGGGGCGCACCATTGTCATCCTAAACCGCTCCACCAAAAACTACAACCTCACCCAGGAGCTCACAGGCGAGCGCACGCGTACGCTGAACGTATCGTCGTACAACTACCTCGGCTTCGCACAGGCCCAGGGCGGCTGCGCCGATGCCGTGGAGGCGTCGCTGAGTCGCTACGGCGTGTTCGCGGGGGGCGCGCGGCTCGAGGGGGGTACGCTGGATCTGCACGTGCAAAGCGAGGCGTTGGTCGCCAAGTTCGTTGGCGCCGAGGATGCGCTCATCTGCTCCATGGGGTATGCGACGAATGCCACCATCATCCCGGCCCTCGTGAGCAAGGGGTGCCTGGTCATCTCTGACGAGCTGAACCACACCTCGATTCGCACGGGTGTGCGGTACAGCGGGGCGGATGTCAGGACCTTCAAGCACAACGACATGAAATCGCTGGAGAGACTGCTGCGGGAGGTCATTCCCCAGGGACAGCCCAGGACGCACAGGCCGTGGAAGAAGATTCTGCTTATCGTCGAGGGGCTGTACTCCATGGAAGGCACGCTCGTCAACCTGCCCGCCATCATGGCTTTGAAAGAGCGGTACAAAGCGAGTCACCTGTGCTCTCTTGCAGATTATCACTAACGAAGAATCCAACAGTTCTGTCTGTTCATCGACGAAGCGCACTCCGTCGGCGCCCTGGGCCCGCACGGCCGCGGCGTCTGCGACTACTTCAACATCTCGCCGCGCTCAGTCGACGTCCTCATGGGCACCTTCACCAAGTCCTTCGGCGCCGCCGGCGGGTACGTCGCGGGCAGCAAGGACCTCATCGCCGGCCTGCGTGTGCACGGCCACGGGGGCGTCTATGCCGAGTCCATGGCGCCGCCCGTGCTCGCGCAGGTCGTCGCGAGCATGGCGAGCATCATGGGCATCGCCGCGCCGCCCACCAAGCACCGCCATTCCGACTCCACCGTCTCGCTCGCGCCGGAGCCGCCGCACCCGTGCCCCGCGCCCGCCGCAGCGCTCCCGGCGTGGATGGCGCTCCCGCCGGCGTTCCACGACGGCAGCGAGGGCCGCACGCGCCTGCGCCGCCTCGCGTTCAACGCGCGCTACCTGCACGGCGGGCTGAAGAGGCTGGGCTTCATCACGTACGGCCACCCGGCGAGCCCGATCGTGCCGCTGCTGCTGTTCAACCTCGGCAAGCTGCCGTACTTCCACCGCATGATGAAGGACCGCGCGACGCCCATCGTCGTCGTTGTCGTCGCGTACCCGGCGACGAGCCTGGTGACGGGGCGCGTGCGGTTCTGCCTGAGCGCGGCGCACACGAAGGAGGACATCGATCTGGTGCTGACGGCGTGCGATGAGATTGGGGAGGTGCTGGATCTGAAGCATGGGACGGGCGAGCGGTGGCCGTTGGCAGACATTTTGAGCAGGAGCATTGAGCTGGTCAACGATAGCGAGTGATCTGCAGTGTTCTTCTTGGATTAAAATTAGAATTTAATTAGATACGTACGCTCCACATTATTTGATGTTTAAATCGATAATGCACCGCGGATATCCCTACACGGACACAATTTCTCACGATGCACATGTCTTCCCAACCACGACCACAACCACAACCAGGCTTTGTCCACCTCATTTTATTCTCTCTTGGAGTCGAACATCCGTTTTACCTCAACATTCCCATTGTCGTTGTGAACAAACTCTGCTTACGCCCGCTACAGTACCTGCGATATCTTGGATGGTGTGTCCTCGGTGTCGAGGCAGATTTGGTAGATGAGGGAGGCAACGCAATTGCATTGAATGGCCAGTGGCCTGGCCAACGCGTTTTCCGTTACGATGTGCAAAATAACAACATCCTCGCCCACGCCGTTGACCTGGAGGTCATCATGCAACAATCCCAGATTCCCTCCGCAACTACGGGAACCCGCGGGGACTTTCGCGACAGGGTTTTAAAACGCGATGGTTGTTGCGTGTGGACCAGTCGGCCGGGAGGGACCGCGATGCATATCATCCCGTACGCACGAGGCGACGAGGCATGTTCAGATTACTCTTGCCCTGGCATACGAGCTAAATTCATTATATTCCTCCAGTGGCTCCAGCTCATCATCGCCAACCGGCCATGGCCAAATGACGACAATATCAATATCTCATTCGGGATCAATGACATCGAGAATGGCATCTTTGCTGATCAAAATATTCATACCGAATTCTTTGACCAACGAAAAGTCGTTGTTCTCAAGGTTTGTCCGCCCTTGTCTTCAGAACGATCACCACTAAACATCGTGTCAGACACCTAATCCTATCCTCGCCGCCACCGATGTCCCAGATAAGCACCAGCGCAATACACCCACGGATGTCAGTTACCCGAGCGACTCCCGATATACATTCCAATGGATCGTTACCGAGCCAGATCCATTTAACGTAAAGTTCTACCCCCACAACAATGATGCCACTTTCCTGGACCAGCAGTTGGACAAGCCTGCGGAACTCTTACTGCATTATATTTATGGTGCTGCAGCTGTGAGGCAATGGGGCAAAAATTCCGAAGTTCTGGCCAATCGTCCCGATATCCCTCGCCCATCTGCACCCGTACCAGCGCCAAAGGAAAGAAATACAAGTAAGGAGGCAGCTGCACACTTCGAAGCGAAGAACAGCTGGGATGAGGATGATGTCATGTTACATTTCTGGGGTAACACAAAGGTGGCCCAGGACAGGCATGCCCAGAAAGAGCAAGAGCGCACGGCGTCCTTGGAGAATTGGAGGGATGCTGTTACCGCCGAATCAGGACTCTAGATGTAATTTTAAAAACACTTCTCCACTCGTGCAGATCCCACTAATGAACATTGAACTCTCGGCTTACCGCTGAAACCCGCTGCACGCACATCACTTCATGCAAAAAGAATCAAAAGGATCGTGTTTTTATACCGTTAATAGGGCTTCAGTAGTGCGGCTTCGAATGTGCCTTACCGATGTGCACGCAACATATCTTCGATACTAACCAATTATGCTAAACACAGAACCAACACAGACATGTCTGCTTGCAACTATGTCCTCCTACACGCCGAGCGGCTCCTCGCTGCACTTTGGGCTACAAAAGGGATTCAGATGCAAAATGAGAACTGATGGACAGGTATGACACCATTCACCTATGCATGCTCGCCGTTCGGACACAGCACCCACTCATACTCGCAGCCCCCTGTGCCTGTCAGCCTTATGCATATGTACTCGCCCACCCTCAACCCCCCACACCCGTACCTATTCGCCCGACCACGTACACGCGCAACACACATGCACGCACGCCCAGCCCGCTGCTCAACGCGCACTCGACACGGAGCAGGGATCCTCAAGTGCAGGGCTACCTCCCGGTGGACTAGGACCTGGAGAAGCGCCGGCCCTTCTGCGCTCAACACTACCTACACCCCAAGGCCGCCTCGCACGGCGACGTCGCATGCCCAACTGGACCCCGCACATTGGATGCGGGGGACGAGAAGGAGAGGGAGGCCCTCGTCGTGCTGACCTGTACCCGTGTGCGCCAGCTGCCACCGCCGCCGCACCGGCATCCAAGTGGCCTCCGCATCGCGCCAACGTGATGCTTTGTGCCCCCACCCCTAATACAGTTGATGACATGAGTGTCGCCGCCAACACGCGCGATGCGAAATTCGACGCGTAATGTGACACAACGCGCGCGCGGGGACTGACCCGGCCTCTGCGAGCTCATCACACCAGTGTCACCTCGCACAAGAACTCGATACGGAGGGGGTACCTCAGCCGAGCACCCACACACCCGGTTCCTACCACCTTCTACACCCATGCGCGCACGCAGGACCTATCAAGAATTATTATTACAATCTCACCGTTTTTTATTCGAGTTTGAGACACTCACCCCTCAAGACGTATAATATAAGCTATAAAATAACTGACATCAAGCATAGCCATAACGAGACACGAGGATGCATTTTTATATTAGGTATCTAAATAGCACCACAATATTAATGCCCAATATCTTACCAAGAGCACCACGAAGTTAAACCCTGAGAGATGGGATTAGAAAATTAAATTATGTTTAGCTAGCGACCTTGTGACCTTGAGACTCCTCCTACCCCCGCTTCATTACTTTCACCCTCACCCTCGTCCTATATCTGCGGATGGATCTTGTTATTATCTTCCACTAATTCATTGGTGATGGTATTGATCTACTAGTATGCTCGCCATGTAGAGACTATCCTCTGGAAACTATACAGAGTCTCCCCCTGAAGCCGAGGTTCGATCTAATCTCGCTGCTTGTGAGGACAGGAAATTCCGGGCATAGGATAGGCTCTTCCTAGCAGCGTCAGCGTGCGCCGTGAACGCGCGCGTGCGGTTCTGCTCGAGCACGGTGCATACGAAGGAGGACATCGATATGGTGCTGACGGCGTGTGATGAGATTGGGGAGGTGCTGGATCTGAAGCGTGTGACGGGCGAGCGGTGGCCGTTGGCGGATATCTTGAGCAGGAGTGTTGACACTAGTACTGTTGAGCTGGTCAATGATAGCGCGTGATCTGCGTTGTGTTTCTTAGATTTCTCTTGCTATCGTATAAAAATTAGACTTAATTAGATACATAGGGTCCACATTTGATGTTGAATTCGATAGATGTTAGCTATCATCTGGGTGCACCACGGATGTCGCTTGACAGGCGAATTATTCGAAATTGGCACCACCTAGATGAAAAACCATGCCACACAATATCTCATGATGCACATGTCTTCCAAACCACCACCAGGCTTTATCCACCTCGTTTTATTGTCTCAAGCAGATCCGTTTTACCTCGAGATTCCTACCAAGATTGTGAAGACACTCTGCTTACGCCCACTAAAGTTCCTGCGATATCTTGGATGGTGCGTCCTCGGTGTCGAGGGAGATTTGGTCGACAAGCAAGGGCGCGAGATTGGATTGAATGGCGAGTTGCTTGGCCAAGGCGTGTACCATTACACTGTGCCAAACGAAAACATCCTCGCCCACGCCGTTGACCTTGAGGTCATCAAGCAACAATCCCAGGTTCTGTCCGAAACTACGGGAACCCGCGAAGACTTTTGCGCCAAGGTTATAGCACGTGATGGTTGTTGCGCGTGGACCGGTGTGGACGGGGTTGGGATGCATATTATCCCGCACGCACGCGGCGACGAGGCACGTTCACATTATTCTTATCCTAGTATTTGAGCTAAATTCAATATATTGCTCCAGTGGCTCCAACTCATCATCGCCAACCGGCCACATATCGAAAATCTTGAATCACTCAAAAATATCAATGATATTCGCAATGGCATATATGCCACAGACACTATTGCTATCCAGTACTTTGACAAACGAAAAGTGGTTGTTCTCAAGGTCTGTTTGCCCTTTTCTTCAGAGCGATCACTACTAAACATCACATCAGACACCGAATCTTATCCTCGAAACCATCGACGTCCCAGATAGGTACGAGCGCGCGATAGACCCGGATGTCAGTTACCCAAGCGACTCCCGATATACATTCCAATGGATCGCCACCGTGGAACGCCAAATTATCCTGGATCGCTACCCAAACAACAATGATGCGACTTTCATGGACCAGCAATTAGACAAGCCTGCGGAACTCTTACTGCACTATAATTACGGTGCTGCAGCTGTGAGGCAATGGGGCAAAAATTTCACTGTTCTGGTCGATCGTCCCGATATTCCTCGCCCATCTGTAATCGCACCAGCACCGAAGGAAAGAAACACAAGTAAGGGGGCAGCTGCAGACTTCGAGGCGCAGGAAAGCTGGGATGAGGATGATGTTATGTTATATTTCTGGGGTAACACAAAGGTGGCTCAGGACAGGAATGCTCAGGAGGAGCAGGAGTGCACAGTGTCCTTAGAGAACTGGAGGGATGCAGTTACCGCCGAAACGGGACTCTAGATGTAATATTAAGAACACTTTCCCACTCATCAGTGCAGATCCCACTCATGATCATTGATCATCGAACTCTGGGCTTGTTGCTGAAACCCGCTGCACGCAAATCGCTGCATGCAAAAGGAATTAAAGGGACATGTTGTTATTATACCTTTAATGGGGCTGCGGTAGTAGGGCTAAGAATGCGCCCTTGTTGATGTGCGTGCAACTTGATTAGATCTAATCTCGCTGCTCGTGAAGACAGGAAATTCAGGGCATAGGCTCTTCCTAGCGGCATCAGCATGAACCTGGGTGGGTGCGGTTCTGCCTGAGCGAATTATTCGCACTTCTGGGTATCAGATATCAACTAAACGACGAACATGCGGAAATCGATCAGTAGAAGTGACCGTGACCATGCCACACGGACATAATTCTCACGATGCACATGTCTTCCAAACGATCGACATCACCGCCAGAGGGCTTTGTCCACCTCATTTTATTCTCTCTCGAGCATCCGTTTTACCTCGAAATTCCTATCGACATTGTGAACAAAGTCAGCTTAAGACCGCTGAAGTACCTGCGATATCTTGGATGGTGCGTTCTCGGTGTCGAGGCAGATTTGGTTGATGAGGGAGGCAACATGATTGCATTGGATGGTGATTTGCTTGACCAAAGCATCTACCGTTACGCTCTGCAAAATCAAGACATCCTCGCCCACGCCGTTGACCTTGAGGTCATCAAGGAACGATCCCGAGTTCCGTCCGAAACTACAAGAACCCGCGAAGACTTTCGCACCAAGCTTTTAGAACGCGATGGTCGTTGTGTGTGGACTGGTCAGCAGGGGGTCGGGATGCATATCATCCCGTACGCACGAGGCGACGAGGCATGTTCACATTATTCTTGCCCTGGCATGCGAGCTAAATTCCATATATTGCTCTAGTGGCTCCAACTTATCGTCGCCAACCGGCCACATAGCGAAAATCTCGACTCACTCAACAATATCAATGATATTCGGAATGGCATATATGCTTGTCATGATATTCATAACCTATACTTTGACCCACGAGAAGTCGTTGTTCTCAAGGTTTGTCCGCCCTTTTTTTGCAGAGCGATCACCACTAACATCACGCCAGACGCCAAATGCTATCCTCGCAACCACCGACATCCCAGATAGGAGCCAGCGCAATCTAGCCCCAGATGTCAGTTACCCGGGCTCATTCCGATATACGCTCCAGTGGATAGTCAACAAAGAACAATTTATCCTGGAACGTTACCCACACAACAACGATGCCACTTTCAAGAGCCAGCGATTGCCCAAGCCTGCTGACCTCTTACTGCATTATAATTACGGCGCTGCAGCTGTGAAGCAATGGGGAAAAAATATCAGTGTTCTGACTGATCGTCCCAATATCCCTCGCCCATCTGCACCTGCACCAGCGTCAATGGGACCACCAAAGGTCAACCATGATCGCAATACGGCGCAGGACAGCTGGGATGAGGACGACATCATGTTATATCTATGGGGTAACACAAAGGCGGCTCGGGACAGGCATGATCAGAAGGAGCAGGAGCGCACAACGTCCTTGGAGAATTGGAGGGATGCAGTTACCGTTGAATCGGGACTATAGAATTCCAACTCCACCGTCTACCTTTCCCCCCGGAGCCGAAGCACCCATGCCCCGCCCTGGTCCCGGCGCTCCCGGCGTGGATGGCGCTCCGCCGGCCTTCCAGGACGGCAGCGAGGGCCACACGCGCCTGCGCTGCCTTCCGTTCAACGCGCACTAAGTACCTGCACGGCAGGCTCAAGAAGCTGGGCTTTATCACGCACGGCCCCCCGGCGAGCCCCATCGTGCCGCTGCTGCTCGGCAAGCTGCCGTACTTCCACCGCATGATGAAGGACCGTGCGGCGCCCATCGTCGCCGTCGTCGTCGCGTACCTTGCGACGAGCCTGGTGCCTGGGCGGGTGAGGTTCTGGCTGAGCGCGGCACACACGAAGGAGGACATCAATTCGGTGCTGATGGTGTTTGATAAGATCGGGGAGGTGCTGTATTTGAAGCATGGGACGGGCGAGCGGTGGCCGTTGGCGGATATCTTGAGCAGGAGCGTCGAGCTGGTCAACGATAGCGGCGAGCGCGTGATCTGCATTACGGTGTTTCTTGGATTTCTCTCACCATCGCATTTAAATTAGAATTAATTAGATATGTACGGTCCACACCGTTTGATATTTAACTCGATAGATATTAGCGATCACCTGGGTGCACCACGGATATCGCTTGAAGTTGACGGGCGAATTATTTGCACTTGTGGCACCCACCCATTGCATCCGCGAACGCGTCAAGCTTGGCAAGCCGACCGGCGACGGCTGACGCGTGCGAAGCGGCAGCGAAGGTTCAGTACAGGCCTCTATGTATTACACACCTCACCTCCAACAACTTGAACCTACATCCTACACAATTGATATTGCAAGCCGCCTTTAGACCATTGGATCAACATGGCAGGTGAGTTCTCCTCAGTGGATATCCCCCATAGAATGCTCACCCGCAAATGGTCCAGCACAATCCGCACTTATCATCGGCGCAACCGGTGCAACCGGAAAGCACGTCCTCGCCGAAATCCTGGCTTCGCCAAGCTTCAGCCGAGTGGGCGAATATGGACGCCGTGTAACGCCCCTAGAACAAATCACTGTTGGTAAGGAGAAGCTGGAGCAGAAGACCGTCGATTTCGAGAAGGTGGAGGAAGCGGGGCTGGCCAGTGGCAATTGGGACGTCGTGTTCATCACGTATGTGGGATTTACATCATTATCTGACTGCACTGGGAGGTTAACGACTGTGTCTTGTAGATTGGGAACGACCAAGGCAGCAGCGGGCTCAGCTGAAGCGTTCGAGAAGATCGACAGGGAGTGAGCACAGTCCTCCTCTTTCGCAGCTACGACGTTGCCGTGAACTGACTGTTTCGCTCTTGCAGATACGTGATCAACTCGGCTCGTGCGGCGAAATCGGCAAACGATAGCCACAAGCAACGCTTGATCTATATCTCGGTCAGTGCAACCACTATCCGTGGTCCCCATCCGCTCATGCTCTATACAAAAGGCCCAAGCGGCGAACGCCTCCTCCTCGTTACTCTATCCTAGGAGCAAGGGCATGACCGAGCTTGCCCTCGCTGACCTCGGGTACGCCGACACCATCATCCTTCGCCCCGGCTTTCTGGCAGGGGCAGAGCGCCCGCAAAGCCGTGCCGTCGAGACAGTGTTTGGGTGCGTACATATACCCTTTGCATGTCCCTAACTCAGGCTGTCTTGTATCCTACACTAAACATGCCTCCTAGGTTCGTGACCGCCTTGGCGTCGCACATAACCGACTCTGCCGAGATTAAAGTGTCCGTCCTGGCAAAAGCCATGCGTCTCGCGGGACAACTCGGCTCCTCCGCGCTGCCTGCGGTACCGGGGGTGACTAAGGAGGGCAACGACACGCCATTCACCGTTATTGCGAACAAAGGCGCGATTGCACTGGCGAAGACGGAGGCTTAAGTTACTTCCATTGGGATTTAGACCATCCTTAATCTGTAGATTCCGGTATTGATAATGAAATACGAACACGATGAAAAACAGGCGAGAATCAGTAGGAGACCACGCTACACGGACACAGTGTCTCACGATGCACCTGTCTTCCCAACCACCACCAGGCTTTATTCACCTCGTTTTATTGTCTCAAGCAGATCCGTTTTACCTTGAGATTCCTACCAAGATTGTGAAGACACTCTGCTTACGCCCGCTAAAGTTCCTGCGATATCTTGGATGGTGCGTCCTCGGTGTTGAGGGAGATTTGGTCGATGAGGGAGGCAACAAGATTGCATTGGATGGCGAGTTGCTTGGCCAAGGCGTGTACCATTATACCGTGTCAAATGAAATTATCCTCGCCCATGCCGTTGACCTTGAGGTCATCAAGCACCAATCCCAAGTTCCGTCCGACACTACAGGAACCCGCGAAGACTTTCGCACCAAGGTTTCAGAACGCGATGGCTGTTGCGTGTGGGTCGGTATAAAGGGGGCCGGGATGCATATCATCCCGTATGCACGAGGCGACGAGGCATGTTCACATTATTCTTGCCCTGGTATGCGAGCTAAATTCAATATCTTGCCCCAGTGGCTCCAACTGATCATCAACAACCGGCCACACAACGAAAATCTCGACTCACTCAGTATCAATGCTATTCGGAACGGCATCTGCGCTGATATTAATATTTGTCACCATTATTTTGGCCGGCGAGACGCCGTTGTTCTCAAGGTCTGTCCGCCTTTTCTTCACAACGATCGCCACTAAACATCACATCAGACGCCGAATCCTATCCTCGAAACCACCGACGTCCCAGAAAGGTACGAGCGCAAAATACTATACACGAATGTCAGTTACCCGAGCGACTCCCGATATACGTTCCAATGGATCGCTACCATGGAACACCAAATTACCCTGGATCGATACCCAAACAACAATGATGCCACTTTCATGAACCAGCAATTGGCCAAGCCTGCGGACCTCTTACTGCACTATAATTATGGTGCTGCGGCTGTGAAACAATGGGGCAAAAACAGCAAGGTTTTGGCCGATCGTCCCGATATCCCTTGCCCATCTGGACCCGCACCAGCGCCAAAGGAAAGAAATACAAGTAAGGGGGCAGCTGCAGACTTCGAGGCGCAGGAATTCTGGGACGAGGACGACGTCATGTTATATCTCTGGGGTAACACAAAGGCGGCTCAGGACAGGCATGCTCAGAAGGAGCAGGAGCGCACAGCGTCCTTGGAGAATTGGAGGGATGCAGTTACCGCCGAAACGGGACTCTAGAAGTAATTTTAAGAACACTTCTCCACTCATGCAGATCCCACTAATGAATGTTGAACGTTGAACTCTCCGCTTGCCGCTGAAACCCGCTGCGCGCAAATCACTGCATGCAATAGGAATCAAAAGGAACATGTTTTATACCCTTGATGGGGCTGATCTTGTTATTGTCTTCCACTGATTCGTTGGTATTGGTATTGATCTATGCTCGCCATGTAGAGACTATCCACTGGAAACCATCCAGAGCCTCCCTGAAGCCGAGATTCGATCTAATCTCGCTGCCCGTGAAGACAGGAAATTCCGGGCATGGGCTCCTAGCGGCGTCAGCATGAGCGAAATGGCGGAGCTCTCCTTAATCTGTAGATTCCGGCATTGATATACGAGTACGATAAAAAACATGCGTAAGATGAAATGGACGCAAGACCCAGCTGAGCGAAACGACACATAGCATAGCATGATTACTACTTCCGGAAATTATGAGCGCCTTTTCAGCACCTTTTCTCCTTCTTCCACTCGCGCACTACAATGTCAACCATTTCGGTCTTCGTCCTATCCTTGGACACGCGATCTGAACGTCGGTTCGACCCGCATCTGACAATTGGCCAGCTCAAGGTTGCGTATCCGCAATCATCGACCACGATCTCGCTGTAACACTCACTCTTATATTCTTACGATGAACGTCCTACTCTGAATCCGATCGCCTTACGCCGCATGCTTTGTGACCATGACCTTCATCACCACATAGACGAAGCTCGAAAGTGTCACCGGTATACCTGTGCCCAACCAGGAAATATCGTTGTTCAACTCCGATGGCGATGAGGAGGCTATCGCGGTCCTAGGAGACGACACGAAGGCTATTGGATTCTACGGTGTCAGGGACTTTCAGACTCTAAAGGTGAGCCTCATCAAAAGTATGAGATCAAATACGCAATGCTCAAGCTAACGATGATGCTGCTACTTTTTAGATTACAGACACGAACCCGTCGGCCACATTCACGGGCCAGCTAACCGACGTTACTCAAGTCGACAAGTTCGAGCTGACCCCCGAGGAGTACGCACAGCGCCAAGGTACGTGGGGGGAAATGACCAATCGGTATACGCGCCGGTCCTGACGCCAATGCCTGCAGACTCTGTGTTGGCGTATAAACAGCGCAACAAAGTAGGGCGATTTGCCGTTCAGGAAGAGAAGCCGGCGCCTGCGATACCCACCGTCGACATCCCAGTCGGATCGCGATGCGAAGTCGAGTCCAGCGAGCCGGGTCTGAGCAAGCGCGGCACAGTCAGATTCTACGGACAGACAAAATTCGCAAAGGGCGAGGGTGTGTGGGTCGGCGTCGAGTACGACGAGCCAATGGGGAAAAACGACGGATCGTGAGTGCCAATATTTCCGCGCGTCGACATATTGTACTGAAGAATTTTGTGTGTGTGCAGGGTGCAAGGCGATAGGTACTTCACCTGTAGGCAAAACTACGGGGTGTTCGTGCGCCCGGATAAAGTGAAAGTCGGGGACTACCCGGTGGAAGAAATTGACCTGGAAGACGAAGAGATGTAGCTCCTGCTCCCCACGTTTGCCAATAGTTGAACTGCGTGGCCCACGTTGATATTATGACAGCAAATGGTATCGCGCAAGTCAGCTCTGTGCCTAGGCATCATCGACGCACAAATCCCAGCAGTCATCAGACCACATGTCTCCGTTCGGTAAAAGCTGGGGTAGCCATGCCTCTACCTGCACGAGCCCTTCTTCGGATGGGAACTCTTTAGAAACCTCCGCCACAGACTCTGCGGGAACGTAAATTTTTTCGATGGACTGCGCGGTTGCCTTGCGTTTGGCCAGAAAGGCACGCAGTTCGGCCAGCGGGATAGGGTATGGATGTGGGTACGTGGCAGGGATAATCGCGATTGTCCGCAAGTTTGGCAGATATGCTGCGCGTTTGGGTCCCGCGCCTGGGTCCTTTTTTTCTTCATGTCCAACTCGTTCGGCCACATCGCTATTCCGGCAAACACCATGCGTTTGTTCTTCTTCGCCATCTGCGCCCCCATGCCCATGCCCATCCCCGCCATCCCATCCCTTTAGATCGTCTTCTTCGACGTCTGCATCTTCTTCGCCGTGCTCACTGGGGTCTTCATCGTCATAACGCGACAACGCAGACAAGAGTCGCTTGCAATTCTCCTCCCTGATGTCGCCCCACACGAAATGCTGTGAACAGGGTAGCATTTCGTCCAAGAGCAGATGCCACTCCCCCTTTTCTCCTGCGATCTTCAAGTTCCAGCTTATTGACGTGTGGAGAGATGGAAAATGGTTCCGACGAGGCACAGGGAAAGCGTCTTGATGGTAAACATAATTCTTCACCATTAGCACTTCCAATCCAGTAGCTTTGATGCGAGCAAGCATGCCAGGATTTATCCAGACGCGGCAGACCACGATAACCATGGACCGTAGGGACGGCATGTCCATTGGGATGGTAGAGTCCTCCCAATCGGCAAGGACGGTGCCACCGTCTACCTCAAGATGAACGAGGGATGTGGCTGCCGCCATCGTTGTCACCCATTCTTCGGAAGAGATTGTCTCTTGGCGACATAGATCCTGGCGAAGCTGCATGGCCTTGACATGCGTCAACGGCAGTCGACACAGCACTACCGAAATGTTGTTTAGGTGGATCTCGGTTAGCGCTGGAGCGCCACCCGCAAATACATCCACTGGCCCTGATAAATTGTCCAGTTGTTTGTATGCCCAGCAGTCGATGTCAATGGAGTGGAGAAATGGTGCGGTAATGGAATGCAGCTGATGCAGTAGTGGCTGAATCAGTGTTTGCTCGGGGCACGAAACGCGCAGACGCCAGATCCGCCAAAAGTGCGCGCCTAGCAGTCGACACAGCGACTCAAGGTCGTGGCTGTCTTCCTCATCGACGTCAATGAGCAAATCTAGAGGTTTTCTGCGCGATTTTTGAAGGTATAGGGAAATTTGTCGATGGTGCTTCCTGTCGGCGGGACATTCAATTCTTGTCCATAATCGCGGTGTACGAAGAACCACGGCTAGCCAATCCTTGCAGACCACGGCCAGAACGCTCTCGATGCCACCGGTATCATCTTGGCAGGCGTGGCCAGCTTCGAATATTCCCGCAAGGATTTCGGCGGGTAATTTCGAGATGAGAGTGATCGACTGTTTAGGGATGTTGCTGTCCATCAGGAAACGCCTTGGAACGATGATATGATCTCTCCCGTTTCCAACCGGGCGATAACAGGTGGAATAGAGGCGTGATGGTAGAGCTGGGTCTCTCGCGGTTCGATGCCGAATGTTTCGTGCCGCGGATGGGGCTGCTGGGGGAATTTTGAGTCAGCAGCCGATCAACAAGAAAGCAAATAAATAGATACCTCGTGACAGTATTGAATTATTGAATGGGAGCGTTTATATTCAGTTGAAGTGAGACCGTGCGGGCAGTTGGTGGTGGTGGTGAACGTAGACGTGAGCGAGGTACAGCTCGAAGGCTGCCGCAGTGAGCTACAGTGTGAAACACCCATCAGTTAATTTTGGGCTCCGAGTCGCAAGTCGCAGGCTTATTGTGTAACCGGGGATGATAAACAAGACGGCAGCCGACTATACGATGCTATCACAGTATCAAAGATTGCAACGTAGCTACTAGCAGTGTGGGCCTTGCCGGAAATGCTGTAGGTGGGGTACCGAGGTGCCGAGGGGGAGGACCGACGGCAGCAAAACAAGCCAAAGAACCAATAGCTCGTCCGGTTCGGGCGACAGGGCGAAGCGAAAACGATGAGACTAGGCGAGGAGGGCCCAGTCGAAGCTGGCGAGGGCTAACTTTCACTGACGCCCGAGTCCGAGGCGGAGCATGTGGTCAAGGCGCGGGTATCCGCCGTGGTGGAGCAGCAGCAGCCCCATCACACCCAGGCCGCGCCGATACTCGCCCAGACACACCTTGAGGTGGCACCCACACGCGCACACGTGCGGGTGTCTCAGCACGAACAGGCTCGCCAGCGACAGAAGCCGATCGAGACCGTGGGTAGGGGGAGGGGGAGGAGGAGTCGCAGGCAGCAGCTCCTTCGGGACCACCGTTACTCGAGTCGGTTAAAGAGGGACGGGGCGAGTGTGAGGGACTCGCGCTCCGGGTCGAGGGCCGCGTACGCGAGTATGCGGTCGTAGCGGAGGAGGAGGCGTAAGGCCAGGAGGGGCGGCGAGCTGCGGCGGAGCCGTGGGCGGGGCCGCCACGAAACCGCGTGCCGTCGCTGC
Source organism: Athelia psychrophila (assembly GCA_001630335.1). NCBI lineage: Eukaryota > Fungi > Basidiomycota > Agaricomycetes > Atheliales > Atheliaceae > Athelia > Athelia psychrophila. The sequence continues at coordinate 339,492 of KV417502.1, read as the reverse complement.
GTCAGCAGGTCTAGAAGGAAACGCGGTAGCTCGCGCCGAACATAGCGCGGGTGCACACGCCGTTTCGCGCTCTCTGCCGAGCCCCGGCCCCGCTTCGGCAGGCGAAGCGGGAGAGGGACCAGCAGCTATAAGTCTTGTAGGTCGTAGTCGGCGCACGCGCACGGGAAGCCGCTTAGCTTGTGCAGCAGCGGCTACAGGCTCGGGGGCTCGTGCGACTTCGACCGCAGCCCTAGGTCGTCCCTCGCCCCGTCCCTCGCCATCGGGAGCCTCCACCCGCACCCTAACGGCAGAGCGGCGGAAACGAGGAGCCGGAGGCGCTCCCGGAGATGCTCCGAGCGACGCCACAGCCTCTCGCACCTCCGCTCCTCTGGGTACTGCCTCGCGTGCAGAAGGGTCATACGGAGCGCGAGAGAGAGGAAGAGAAGGAGCAGGAGGGACGGCAGAACGCTGCTTGGGCCACGGGCGCTCGCCGCCGCACTTACGCCTGCGCTTCTCACGCTCACGCCCCGCCCCCCGCCCCCTCTGCGTAGGAGGAGCAGTTTGGCGTCGCGGTCGTTTACCCGCGTGCGCTTCGCGAAACTGCGGTCGCGTGGCCGGTCGCGTCTCACGTCACGGGGGTCCGAGTCTACCACCGCAGGCGGCATTCGGCCCAAGGGCGGCCGCTTGCCACACGCCCCGTACATGCCGCACATTCCCCGCCGTACGCGCCTGCTGTGCCTGCCGCCGCATTGGCCCCGCCGTCGACGGACCGCGCCCCCCCACCTTCCGCGCTTTGGCCGCCCCCTCTCCTCGACGCTCTCGGGCGAATCGAACGCGCACGCCACATCCGGGTCGCGCCGCCCAGGCTTGCCGCAGAGCAGCAGCGGGAAGCGGAGCAGGGGGACCGAAGCCAGTCGGACGCCCCTCGGCTCCAGCTCCGAGAAGTAAAGGGGGTAGGAGGCGGGCCGGGACGCAAACGCGTGGCAGTGCAAGCCCGACGACCCTTGCCGCCGCAAAACGCCCCGCCGCTGCACGGGCAGGGTACAACGGGAGAAATGCTCGGAGACGGACAGGGCCGAGCCCCAGCAGTCGAAGCTCGGCCCCTTCGAGTGCCCGGCGGGGTGCGGGCCGCGGGGCGGCTTCTGCACCGACTCCAACAAACCCCTCAGGGCCCGCGACTCCTTCGCGCTCCCCGGGCCCCTGCCGCCGCGCATGTAGAGCCGGTAGACGCGCTCGAGCGGCCCCTCCCACTCGCGGCTCTCCTCCCGCGCCTGCGACAGCGTCACGCGCACTCAGTAGCTCTCACGCCTGACGTTGCGTGGCGCGTTACGATCTCTGCGCCCGCTCTCCGACCTCCTCTCGAACCAACCCCTAAACCTACCTCTCCACCCAGGCAACTACCTCAACAACGGCACCTTCTTTCTCCCACTGTATCTGCATCCCCCTTGCCTCCCCTTCCCCCTCCTCTTACTCCACCTCCCCCGTCTAAGGAGCCTGAGCTCGTCGCGTTACCACCTCACATGCTACCTCAGGGTATACGACGGCCGGTGCTATTCGAGTACGTCACGCCAGTACAAGCCTCAACAGAACAGAAGGAGGACAGAACGAAGGCCGAGGACAAGGCGGTGCCCTACCCCGCTCCGGACCGACAAATCATGCTCTTTCTCTCGTGGCGGCGACTCATTCCACTCGTGTCGCTCTTGCACTATGGGTCACTCTTAGCGCTCCTGATCCGGCTCCCGACGCTCCCCAGACTGTAGGTGTACAGGGACACGGCCGCGAGCGCCACGCGCGGACAGATGTTCCGGAACCGGGACGAGATGGCCGGGGGCCACAACCACTAGAACGCTCTGTGACGAGGGGGACGACACGGGGTTTCGCGGGCCCTTCCGTCCTCAGGGTTCGCTTCTGGGACTCGCTTCCCCGCGTTTCAGCCGGCATCAGCGCTCTTCACTCCTACTATACTACAGCATAAACTTGGCAAGACGCTTCCCTGAGCGTACTACGAGTACCCAGTCCCCCCACAGGCGACCATCCATCCTATCCGTACGCACCTTCCGCCTTTGCTCGCGTGAGGTATCTTGTAGAACCCTCCTACACCCCAGGCTCACCGGCCCGTAGCATAGAGGGCGGAGATGTATATCAATAATCGGGTCCGAGGACCTTAGCTGTTTTGTTCCTTGCGTGGAAAGTCTATGAGCGGCTCCCCCAGCGGTAGAAGCTTATGGCCAAGACGGTACCGTTAGGCAACGGTTTCAGTTAGTTCACTATCAGGAACCCAGCGTTTAACGCTTCAGCAATCCACAATATTAGCTCGGCAGCACTTAGGGCACCTCTCCCCTACTATGATCTTCTCGGACTTTCGTTCCCACTACCAACCCTCCTCGCGAGTGATGGTGTGTTTCCCTGCCTGCGAATACAGCGAACTACACGTGAGTCAGCGTCAGGACAGTGCGGTCGACGGAGCTCCGGTGAAGTATACTAGCGAATACATTGAGAGAGGGGACATGGTGGTGTTACCTAGGGTCACGGGTACCCAGAGGGATAGGTCTCAAAGGTTTACCGCAGCCCGGAGGTTTCCACCTTCTATTTCAGTTCCACGCGTCGAAAAGGTCGGGTTTAAGTCTCGTCGAGACTAAATCTCTGTCCAACTCTCGTAGTCGTAACAGTTACCGAGTCGTGCGCTGGCGCAGCACTCGTGTGGGATGTTTCTTTTCACACACGGAAGCAAATTATGGGCCATACGATTGATTTACTTAACACCGGTCTAAGGACCGCGACGCGGTCTTCATGCTCAGGCAGTTGAGGCACGTGCTTCTCATGCACGCGCTGGAGCCGTACCGCTTGCGCGCGTACTTTTCCGACGTCCGGCTCTTGCTCACCCAGGGGAGCGAGGGCAAGGACACGACGTGGTGACTTCTACCGCGGTCGAACGAGGACCTACGTCACCCGGAGGAGTACCGCTAGCTGGTCGTCGTCGACGTCCAGTGGGTAGTTTAGGTCGTCGTCGATCGCGTCCGGGTTGTCGAGCGCAGGGTTTGACGTGTAGGCGTGAGGGCGAGGGTAAGCATATGTAGCTGCGCGGTGGCCCTCTAGAGGAGCGGCTTAGCGCGGGTGGGGATGCGAGTACCGTCCTCCCTCTCTAGTGGTATACGTGTCTGCTTACCGTCGCCGATGCTCGGACCCATGGTGTTGCCCTTGCCCTTGCCCTTACCCCGGATGGTGGCGCTTAACCTGGCTCTTGCCCTCTACAGGGGACTCGGTATAGGTGTACTTGCTGTACGCCGCCTTCCGCCCATAGCCGCTACTACAACGACCCGCGTCACGTCCGCCACAAATCAAGCACGAAAACAAAACGAGAGCAACAATAGATAAACGACGAACATAGGTATAATAGTCACCAGATAAGACAGGGACCTGACTCGCGGCCCGCGGTCTCACGCTCATAGCAAAGGAAGTCAGTTGTAAGAGAAGAGAACAGGGGGTAGTGGATAACGTAGGAAGCTACGAGTGGTGGACGGTATGATCTACCTTGTCGTATTTACGTGTATTGGGCGCGAAGAAATAGGAGACAGGAAAAGATGGCGGTAAATACACACAGGTTACAGAGAGTTTCGTCTATGCGGTACACGGTCCAGGGAATTTGGGGGTACTCCGGTCCGACAGTCAACCGGATGATTGTGGCCGGGTGGAAAACTGTCTTGAAGCCAGAAGCTGGTATATGACACAGGAGCAGGGTAGAAAGAGAGGGCCTCGAAACATCTATCATCCCCTTTGTAACTTACGCATACTTATACTTAAAAAACATAAAATAAAAAGCGTCACAGGCAAAGAGCTCGGATCACCGGCGTGCAAAAACACCCCTGAACCGAACCGGGGTTCCGTAGGAACGCGTAGGGAAGCAGACGAAACATGTGCAGTACCTACTAGCGGCCGAACACAATATAACATAATATACTGACATTCTAATCCGAACTCATAAATAAAGTGGTTCCCGAAAATTAACCCACAGAGGCTAAATCTAACTAAGTCCTAAGAGGTATTAGAGTAGAAAAAATGCGAGATGGACGAAAGATACAAAACAACTTCTACATAGATTTAAGCACTGTTTAAGTGAGACTACCAGGAGTGAAAAACTCGAAAGACAATGACCTTCTAACACGAATAACTCGATGAACCTAAAATCGAGTATACTCGCACTAACAGTTCGCCACCAGGAGACAGTTCGCCACCAGATGACAATCAATAGCAACGACCTGCACACGCTCCGTAGCCGGAGTCTCCCAATTGGAAAAGATTCAATGCCGCCGTCGTTACGTTCGTGGTGACCGGTGACAAGTCATGATCACATGATACATACAGACGCAATAAAACACACTAGCCACCGCCCTCCGATCATAGCCTAGCCTAACGCCTCCAGCATCGGTAGGTAGAGCGACCGCGAGGCACAACGCCTGACTGGGTAAAGTGGTGACCTGACGAGACGACAGGGCGAGCGCTCGGGTAGCTTGGGAAGGGCTGCGGCAGGTAGGCGGTCAGTAGGATGGCAAGAGAGCCATTCGGGGGTAGTTAAGGGTTTGAAGTATTAGCGGTGCTCCGAGTCCGGGAGTCGGCCGAATAGGGTGTAGGTGGTACAGCTAGCCATGTCGCGAGCAATGCCCCACACGCGTCCCGTAGCCGGCGCGGCAGCGCGAGTCTGAGCGGCTACTGCCTAAGCTATAGCGGCACTTGCTAAAGGGCTCGTCGGCCGGCCCNGACCTGAGCGAGCAACGTCGCTAGCGGCGTTTCCCCGCCGCCCGCAAGCGACACGGGCGCCTGCAGTCGGCCCTCCTCCTCCACTACCACTACCACCGCTCGCGCCACCTCGTAAAACCCCCCGACCTGCANCACGCACCTAGGAATCTAGGCAAACAGCGACGGCCACGCAGCAGACTGTACTATGTAGCGGGGTCTACCATCGCTTACGGCCCTATACGGTCATGTGGCCGAGGCAGTAGCTCTCACGCACGTAGGTCTAAGGTGACGGGTGGGAAAGCTTTAAGCCGTCGTGTAACTCGCGCAAATACGTCGGAGGCTCCTGTCGACCCTGCGGGTAAAGTTGTGGTTATAGTCTCCGCGCAAGAAGACGACCTTCATGCGGCCCTATGTCTACTAGCGCGTCCCGGCGCCGCCCGCCGAATAACCGCGTAGCAGACAGCGTCCGTTCTATCCACGCACTGGAAAGTAACCCGTCTTGAACGCATATTGACTCGTTCCTAATCCGTGAGGTAGCCATCGAGGGATGCAACGGTCATTTAAACGTAATGCTCCCGAGAGTGTTAGGTACCCACGCACTGACCGACGAGTCAACGAGCTGACCCGCACGATTTAGTAGCAGGCCCGTCGTGTTCTCTACTCGGGTGTAGCTTAGTGCCACTTGTGGATACGCGGACCGACGTAGCTATGAGGCGACACATTCGTTGACACAGTAAAGTGGTGCCCTTTGCACGAGTTTCTGAGGTATAGGTCCCGTGTCGTATTTGAGGTGGAAACGGTTCCTCAAGTTTGACCTGCAGCTTCAGTGTTTTCGATTAAAGTGACGTTCGAGGCGCGACCCGATGTATCCCGTTCACCTGCTACAGCGCTCAAACCACAGGATATATCGGAGCTTTCTCAGCGTAAAGTAATGGCCGGTCCGGCACTCAAGGTCCGGCGCGAGACTGACGAAAAATTGACAGCGGCTTTGACTCAGGAAACTATCTACAGCGGCTTGCCACCTTACGTAGAGCTAACTTTCAAAAGCGTCAACCAACCCAGAGCGATATGAATGATAATTGCGATACTCACATAAACTAAGCTTGAAAACCCGAGCACGACTTATTCACCTAACGCTCTAGGTACTTTCAAACTGCTCGCGGTTCCTTTGACCCCTAGCTTAAAAGGAGTTCCAGAAAAGAACAATAGGTACGTCCGATAACCGACGCGGTTCGTCTTCCCCCCAAGTCCGTTCTGAATTCGAATACCGAGAACTAACAGACGGAGATGGAGATCTTTGACGAGCCGACGTATTCCACTTGTAATCTAAGTTGGGGGTTCTATGGCGGCGAGAAAACGCCCACTGTCAGTTTCGTTGTTTCGTAACTCGTTGACAGCTCTAAACCTCTTAGAAGTAGTCACAAGTGTAAGTTCGTCTCGTACGATTGTTACGAGGACAAGATCGGGGAGTCGCTTGTTAATAGCGGTACTCTCTTACAGATGTTTGGCCGGAACGCAGTTACACGTCTACGTGTTTTAGCTTCGGTTCATGAGTTCGCGGAGAAGAGAGCTTTGAACGCCCCGACATGCGTCGTGTTAGGATTTGGTCCGGAGGGTAGCTGACTTCAGAACCCTCTGTAGAAGTTCTTTAAGTTACAGAGTCTATCTAAGACGGGGCGTCGTTGCGAGACTTTAGTAACAGTCTGTCTTGTAACCCCTCTTCAACGGGATCGTGAGCTTGGGTTCGAAACCTGGTCCTAGGTAGCGTTTAGATTGGTATGCGACGACCTGTTCTGCGTTCGCATTTAACTTTCCAGATTTTAGCACGGATAGCTGGAAGCACCACCGGTAAATGGTGAATCTGAGTTTATCCGTGGACATGGCTTGACTAAGCGGGGGTGCACCAGGCGACACCAGGCGACAACGGGAGACAACGGTGGAGAAGCACTTATGCATACTAACGTTTCTGGAGAAACGTGTTGAGCTGAATAACCGGCCGGATTTTCGGGGAAAGGATGGCGGGGTCTGTACATTACGTGGTTAAAAGGGCTCTTAAAGCTCGAGATACCTAGTGATCTACACCACAGCCCACCCCTCGGCGAAGAGCGACGGAACACCCACGTACCTTGTTGCACCCCTGTCTATGAGAGGATAGTCGATAGTTTGCCGGTGCAGCTCCAGCCGAATGCGTTTCCGATGCGCGTACTCGATAATAATGGTTCACTGATCAGAACGCGATTACCGCGTACGCTTCGGCATGGAGTTTTTGGCCTACGTTAAATCAGTGTACGGTCGAAACTACGCGGTGTTGCGCGCGCAGAAGCATATCGCGCTTAGCTGGCACATAAGCACAAAGGTGCGCGCCTAAACTCCATGCCGAGCCTCCCGCGCAAATTCTAGTCTGGTATTCCTTCCTTGCTAACAGAAGTAAAAAAAACCATACTGATGCCCTCTGATGGTTCACTGACCCTGGACGCACCCCCAGTAAAGGCTAATTAAGCGAGGGCATATGAAGCAAGGTCCGACGCGCGGCCGTAACCAGTGTGGTGTAGAAGGTTGTTAAAGCGACCGCGCAAAAGTCGACGGGAACCGCAGACCTTCCTTATATTTATTTATACGGCGAGACGTACTTATGTAGTCGACGATCGAAAGAACTAGTGCAACGATGGCTACTGGCCCGCCCAAGTCCAAGACCTTGCGTTTGCCTCTACAGCGAATATGTTGGGATCGATCTGAGAGCACGATAGACACGGATAGACACGGTCGGTCTGTTAATAAAGTTTACCAACGCACCCCTGTCTTGGCAGGCTAGATTGCGTAGTGTTGACTTTTGACGCAAACACTTGTGCGAAAGGGGCTCTAAATATGCTCGCTTAAGGGGAAACGGATGTAGGAATGATACTACAGACCTACAGTTTGTAACTTAGAAACTAAACTTCCAAAGAACGAGGAGAAGGGCTCGAGAACACTCATGCGCCCGGCTCGGCGGCTCCTTTCCTATTGCTTCGTATGCATACTAAATTTAGTCAGGGCGGGTCCTTGATACTAATTCATACGTATATGCATAAGTGCAACTACGCTAATGGCTAGTAGCTAGCGTACGAACAGCACTACGGGTCACCTTTCAACGGTGATGTATGTCAGCGCGAAACGTTAACTTAAATGACCGCGTGTTTGCTGGTCGCGTCATACCAGAAACCGACGTAAGTGAACACTCCATTAAACACGGTAAAGATAGAGTATGTCCGACCTACTAGTAAGAAACTTGCTATCTATGTCTTCGACCATGAATTGTAGGATCTTTACTGAAGGGTTATAATTACGAAGGCACTGTCCGCAAGCTTAAGCCGTGGCCGGACGAGGTTACCGGCCACGCTATCGTGCCCTGGGCGGCGTTCGTTCGCTCGGAACATGCGCTCAGGGACGGACAGGGACGCTCGGGAAACACTAGCTCGCTTCGCTCAGAACATATAGACGTATCCTTGCGCCGGCATTAAAAATGCACGGACAGAACCTCCTTTAGAATACCACCGGGTGGTTGCCGGGTCGGTGTCCGGGGGCCTTCGAGATGGATTACAGATAGGCCTTTTAACGCCTAAACTCCCGGATTTTTACACTTAAAGAGCGGTTCTTACCGGGTTTTACCGGTTGGAAACAGGCCTATAACGCCTAAACTCCGGGAGCCGACCGTTTTAAAAGAAGCGGATATTTTGAAAACGCTGTCCACTAGTTAGTAGCCTCACTTAGAGCTTTCCTTAAAATAGTTTCGACTTTGGTCTTATACACTCCCAGACCTTGTGGAAATTGTAAGGTAGTCGTCTCTTCCGAGATGACGCTTGTAGGGTTTTAGTTCTAAGGCCGCCGTTCTTCCGATTCCCATGTGTCACTCCAGCCTCTTTCTAAAGCGTATGAACATATGAACATCAGGTGTGCATATGATCAGCGGGACTACTGGGTTGTACCGCCCCTCATCGGATGGCGCGGTCGCCGCGCTTTAAACTAAAACCTCCACGTGCACTGATGGAAACAGGCTTTTAACGCCTAAACTCCGAGCTGAACGGTTTTATAACGCCTAAACTCCCCGCTAAACCCCCTTTAAAGGCCATCTGGAAACCATCTCGAAGGCCCCCGG
>KV417502.1:305902-330622 GCA_001630335.1 Athelia psychrophila | reverse complement strand
GAAGTACACAACTTGGTTTCATATTAGTCGTGTTATCCTGTGGCATGATATTTCTAAACCATGCACAATACTCTCGGAGGTCATGTCCCCATACTACAGCTACACAATAAAAAAAGAATTTAACAAAACGGAAGAATATTAAAGGCACAGAACAAGAAATCGTGAATATACAGAAACACCCCCCCTGAATGAGGATCTGAGATTTCATCCCGGTCAGGTCCTTAGGATATCATTTCAAAGGTTCACAAGAACACATATATCAAGACAGGAACAAAATCCATGCAGGAATGATGTCTAGGTGCTGTATATACACACATATACCAGAGAATTCCAAAAGCACATATAGTCCAGCAACACATCCTGTAGGCTTTGAGTGTCAACATGCTGTTTTTTGTTGTAGGATGCTGAGTACCTGTCCGATCCCTTTAATCCTTTTTGGCCCATGCTTCTAGAGTGCTCCCATGACTTATTATAGCAGCAGAAAATATTTCCCACGGTGGTATAGCCCGTGGTACAGGGTGAACACAAACTTTGCAGTAGCGGACCTTCTGCTTTTAATATTTCTCCGTTTTGTTAAATTCTTTTTTTATTGTGTAGCTGTAGTATGGGGACATGACCTCCGAGAGTATTGTGCATGGTTTAGAAATATCATGCCACAGGATAACACGACTAATATGAAACCAAGTTGTGTACTTTGATCACATGCCACAAGCGTGGGAAACATACAGGCTCTTTTGATCTGGGTAGAACCCATGTATGGCTGTAATATGAGCTCTGTATCAACCTTATCCATCCATTATTGACGGAGATATGAGCTTATCAGTGGTTTATCGCCTGATTGGTTTATTGCCAATATCATGTGATCCAGCGACTTCCACAGCAATCGGGGGTCAGATTTGGATTCGCCTGAAAAAAGGCTTCCAGATGTGATCCCCAAACATAGCAATAGCTCCCAATTTCATTTTCCTACCGTCCCGATGCCCCACCAACCCAATCATTTCCTAATCAGGAAAATCACACTCTCAGCTCACCCCCATCCACCACCCCAGCTCCGGCGAGGTGCTGTATGCAGCTCTACCGGAAGATACACCTGCAGCTGGCCTGAATAATTGGCACGAGCTCGTGTGATGCTGTCGCATTTTCAGCTCACCCCCATCTGCCACCCCAGCTCCGGCGAGGTGCTGTATGCAGCTCTACCGAGAGCGACACCTGCAGCTGGCCTGAAAAACTGGCACGAGCTCGTGCGATGCTGTCGTACTTTCAGCTCACCCCCATCCGCTATCCCAGCTCCGGCGAAGTGCTGTATGCGGCTCTACCGAGAGCTACGCCTGCAGCTGACCCGAAAAACTCGCACCAGCTCATGCAAATTTCGGACTCTTAGCTAGGCTTCAGCTCCTATGGTAAACACAATACAGCTTCTACGATAGATCCACATATTAAAAAAATTGCAAGCCTGGTGTATGACTTTAAAAACCCGCACGAGCTCATGCGAAAATCTCGGACTCTCAGCCGGGCTGATGGATTACCTCAGCTCTTATGGGAAACACGCATACAGCTTGTGCGATAATTACATAAATTAAGAAAACGGCAGGCCCGGGATCTGAAGTCGAAAACTCGCACGAGCTCGTGCGAAGTTTTCGGACTCTCAGCTGGGCCTATCTCGTACGAGTGGCTCAATGGTTTTGCACCATGCGGCCGCACGAGAACCTCGTGCACTATGTAGTAAAGGTGTGGTTCGGCTGGCTGGTTTGGGCGGCTGGCAGGCGGGCCTCGGGGGTTTAGAATTAGGTTAGAATGAAATAAAGCGTTAGGCTGCTTTGAATTCCGCTGGCGTTTCGCTCCCGTTTGGGATTTCGTTCATCCGCTTCCCGCCCCCTATTTCACTAGCACCAACCCAGTTCCTGGCTGCGCCGTTTCGCTCCCGTTTGGGATTTCTGGTTAGCTTCCTCCTGGGCCGCTGGCCGCCGGCATTTTGCCGATCATTTCTCCTACCGCTTGCCGCTTCAGCGATTTTGTCGTGCCTGAAATGTCGTCCATTTTGGGCTCCTCCTCCACCCTTTTGGGACCGCCGGCACTACACTCCGCTCCTCCGCGACCTGCTCTCCGCTCACTGCCCACCCCCCTCTCCGCGCCAGCCCGCAGCATCGAGAGCTGGAAATTCCTTATTTAGATGATAGAATGCTTTTGGATTGTCCGCCCCCCCTTGCACTCGCCGATTTTCCTGCTTGACACGTGGCACATTTTCGTCGTCACAACCTTCCTTCCTTCGATGAGTGAAGTCATGTATCCACGTCAATTAGTTGGCAATGAGTATATTAGATTGTTGTAAAAGTAAAAGGCGTAGTCCGGAGTATATGTATAAAGGTGTATATGATACTTACTTGGCTCTGCCGCGTTTGGAAGCAGGGCCGTTGTGATTACTAGTGCGATCTCTCTTGCCAAGCGATGTGGCACCAGCAGATATAATCATCTGATCCAGAACCCATTCCACATCTTTAATCGCGTCGGCACACCACCACCTTCCCTTCTCGCCCTTGAACCACCATCCCAATGAGAGTATGACAAGAAAAAACCCGTTTTGACTCCCCTTACGTGTCTCGTTCCAGTCGAAGGTCCCCGTACCCCGCAAGTCACGCGAAAAAGTATTGGCCCGCCAGCTTGGTTGTAAAGACTTCCACCACAACCACCAAGATGTTGAGTAGTCCTCGGCCACGCCGGGCCCTATGACAGGCATCTCGTTCCACGGGCGACTGTCATGGATCCAGACACCAACCTGGGCGGGGCGGTTTGAACTCGCCAGCATATTGGCCTTCGACTGTTAAAAGAGTGAGTTCTAGTAAAAGATACATCAAATCAATTCACTCACTCGGCCTCTGGGAAAACCAAGCTGCCGTTCAAGCTCAACCCATTTCACGAGCAGTGAGGTCCACTGCGCGTCCTCACACAACTCTTGAAGATGTGTTATGGAATCCTCCACCCAGGTCGGTAGATCGTCATCTTCACCGACTGTTCCGTTGGGAGGTGCATGCGATTTGATGGGCTCAGTGGTGGTTGGGGGGTTGTTCTCGAAATGGTGATCGTCGGGAGGTAACTTTTTCCCTCGATCACTTCGCCGTAAGCCGCCATTCGTTGTAGCCTTACTACCATCGTTCTTCCCCTTCTCTATCACAGGTTCGGCAGCCTTGCTTTTCCTCTTCGTCTTCGTTGCTTTCTTCTGGGGCGCTAAGGATTTGGATTGGATTGGGGGGATTTTGTCGAGGAGCCCGTCTTCCAGCGACACCAAGTCGCGCAGACGGATGTTCATTACACGGGCTCGCTCTATATCACTGCCCATTGCGAGGAGTATGACACGCTCCTCGGGTGTAACCTCCGCCCCGTTGTCCCATGTGTTGACAGGTGAGTTATCAGCTACTGTGTGATCGATCGTCTCTAGCTCCCTTTCAGGCGGCAACATTGCCTCGTCTTCGAGATCCAGCAAGTCATCGTGTCCCATACTGGAAGGACCAGGTGCAAATTGCTGCTGGAAGTGTTCATCGAAGAAACTATTGCTGTCATTTTCTTCTTCGTCATCGTCGTCGTCGTCGTCGTCATCGTCATCGTCGAGGTCGTCATCTTTGGGCTTGTCTTGTGGCAGGAGACTGAGGAGCCCTGCCTTGAGAGGGTCTTGTGAATATTCTTTGGGGGGTGTGATTCTGGTGGGGGCTGTAGATGGGGCGCTGGATGGTAACCACGAGCTGGAACCACGCATTGCACGAGCACGACACACAGATTCCGCTGCAGGAAAACAAATCATAAGTAAGAAGATACTAGATGCTGCATAGGGTGGTAACTCACGGAAAACCGATGCAGCAAATTTGAGAAGGGGGCCTTCAATGTTTTCCGCCCATCTCTCCGCAGTGTATACATGGCCGAAATCATGGCCGTGCTGGTTTTGGCCATGGTATATTCTGTGTAATGTTATCAATGAGCACGTTCTTCAGCACAGAAAACATATCAACTCACGTTACCGCCCCGATATTACCACCACGAACCGGCTGCGGTCCCACTACCGTGAACAGGCCTATGAGGCCGGTCTGCTCTTCTATATTCTGCAGAATCCTCTGGATTGTCGGTCCGAGAGCCTGCTGTGCTCTGTGATTCACATCAGCACAGTAAACGAGGGTTGCTACCTGCAGGACTTACTGATGGTACTGGCCGGCCTTCTCGAACCTGGCAGTCTCTTCGTCTGCCTCATCGTCGCCTTTCACTCCAGCTGTCTGTTTCGCCCACCGCCAAGCGTCAACCTCTGCCTGCACACTTGGTGGCTCGGCTTGTAACAAGCGTTTCAGGGTGGCGTTGCGGAAGGCTATCGGCACTTGGGGTACTGGCATTGCCTTCTCTTCATCGGTGTGTCGCTCTAACAGAATAGAATCAACCCATTCCTGGGTAATCACTGGGGAAATACGCTCTTTGTTCATGGTGCCGTAGGCGTGGTAGGCGGATAATACCCTTGGCTTCGATTCTTTCGAGAGGTCCAACAGTGCACGTCTTCCTGTGCCGGACGTCGCACATCGGCTATGGTTGTTGAACCATTCTCTAATTCGCTGATGACGATGAGCTATTTTGTAACAATACATTGATACAGGCTCGCATACCTGCTTAACCGTGGCCATCCGCTCGCCTCTGTGATCTCCTTGGTCTACACCATTTGCAATGTCTTCGGGTGTCAAGGGCGGCAATGGGCGGACACGGAAATACTCCTCGAATAGAGGCTCCCAAAAGCCAACAAATTTCTTGCCATGCGCCCGCTTGAGCAACAGATACTTCGGCAACCAGAGTTCAAGTAAAGCAGCCTCTTCGGCTGTGAAAGTGCCTCGCAATGGCTGGCTGGTACCACGGTCGGCTTTCTTCTGGGCCTTTTGTGATTTTTTCTTGCTCTTCGGTTCTCCTGCCATGTTCAAATGTCAGTAGATGGGGTGAGTCAATGCCAGCGAACACCGTAACTGAACAAATTAGTGCCTCGATATAGTATTGGCAAACAAACCAAAACAAAGGTCCGGGCTAATCTAGCTCTGCTCTCTGTGTGTACGCACCACATGAAAATGAGTACGTATCCAGCAAATCCTCACTCCATGTCCTGACCATTTGTAGGACAGCGCCAACCACTGACATCGGACAGTGAAGACGAAGAAGATGAACATTGGCGAGGTCTCCGTAAGTCTTTTATTCTTTTACTACAATCATGTCCTGATTGCGAGATAGATAATACTAGGCGGCCTACTATTTGGAACGAACTTGCCAGCACGGATTTACCTAGTCGGAGTGTCCCGGCTTCACCAACACATCGTCAACAAAATCATGGCCACAACTCCGGCACTGTTCCCGAAGCTATCCCCAACCCTATCCCCAATGTCCCACACGACCAATACGTTGAAATAAAAATCCCCAGTTATGTTCTTGCCTTCGCCAATGTTCAAATCAACATATCTCCCACCCGCACATCCTCAACCACGGGTGAAAGCTCGAGGCCAAGTCTCACCCCGCAACCGAACATCGCCCCTCGTAACTCGCGGATACATTCACCAACCCCACGGACATCACCATTCAATCCCAACCTAGGTCAACACCCTTCACGAGACGGTCATGGTGTGCATCTCAGGGGTTCGCCATCCATTCTGCCACCCCAGTGCAGTCAACACTATGTGCACGCAACCACCACATCTGCACCGCTTATAGTGATACAAGAACCGTGAGTTCAACATACAGCGGTCACACAAGATGCACTGAGAGTCCCCCAGCCAATATATCCCCTTCCACCGGGCGCTCAGCCTGCTCTGGAGCGCGCATTTGACCAAGGACGAACACACGGGTATTATGTTGTCTTTGTCGGGCCCAGACTAGGAATCTTCCACGAGTACTGGTAAGTCATTCCTTCTCCCTATTTTAAGTAGTTGATTAACATAGATTCACAGGTCGGATCTCGAACCACATCTTCGAAAGGGCCGAGGGGGATACTTTAGAAAGGGAACAACATATGAGCACGCATTGGCATTGTGGGACGATCATGGTGTTGCAAGGAGAGTAATTCCGTAGTTAGCCATATTTTATGTAACCGCACATGGCGGATATGCAAATCCATGCTCAAGATTGAGACTCCGCTTGAAGAGCGCGAAATGAGAAAGGCGCGAGGAAAGATCACGTGATGTGATGTGAGTTTGGAATTTCAAGCCCAGAATTTCCAAACTCGGCAGCAATTAAATTCAGCCGGTGGCGTATCGAAAGGTTTGCAAATGAAAATATAATTTTGGGGGGCCGTAGTTCTCGAGCCTGGCCCGGACCGGGGGCAGACTCAAGCCAACTACTGAGGACCGTGTCTACGATGTAGTAGTGAAAATAGGTACGGCTATGTAATAGATAGCTATTTAGGGACAGTGGGTGGGGAAAATGCACGACAGATGATCGACAAAGCGCTGTGTGCACGAAAAAGAGATGTGAGATAAGAAATGTAAGTAAGTAAGTGGGATACTGACCGGTTGAGTGTACACATAATGTGATCAATTATTGTGTGGGCACACATCTTTCCTTTTCAAGTAATTCTGCACCCTTGCACACACACACATTCCCGCCACCGTCCAAAGATCTACCTCCACCTTGCACATTTGTGCAGATAAGGGCATTCTGATAATGGATAATCAATACCTATGGTGCTAGATATATGCTAGGGAAATATCTCACTTTTTTTCCAAAATCATGTTTTCAACCATATACCTTGCTAGATGTCTGTCTATTTGTCCTTGACCGGCACATACATCTGTCTGTGTCCTGTACACCTGTACAAATTCCAATCTTAGCAACCTCAAGCTCAAACCTACATTAGACTTGACAATAAAATGCTTTATTCATATTTTTGCATTGTCTCTTGGACCTGGGGTACCGTGATCGAGCTCCAAACGAGTGATTATTGCAGGAACCAGACGTGTATTCAATCAGGTTTGCTGGCGGATGATTAAAATACATAAGAGCTCAGAGTATTATAAAATCACACCTAAGTAAACCTCAGGGTAAATCTCAATGGAGAGAGCAGCAGTGTGGTGGAGGGAGATGTGAGTGTTTGCGATAAAGATTCCATTGGTGATTAATCAAATGCTGTTGCCCAGAATCAATGATCGGTCATAGACCATTCTTAAGCTAATTGGACTCTTGGAGAGGCCGAGCAAGTGAAGCAGAAGATCCAAGATATATCTGCTACTACGACAATGGTATATCAAAGGTATACAATCTATGCATGTATCGGCTCTCACGTGCGCCACAGTTAGTAGTTATACCTTCACATTGGCGCCTGTCTAATTCCTTTGTCCCACTGTCAAATGAAGAGGTCCTGTATTGTCAGCTCGCTGGACGCTCCTCCGCCATCTTCCTCTAATCTATTCAAGACGACATGTACCAATAATAATGCTCGTCGCTTGGCTCAAGCTCACACTGTGACTCTACGGGCTAGCAGAAACCGTGACAGGAACCGCCAAAGTCAGCTGGCTATGCATACAGCGGTTCAGCAGAACACAGAGCTGCCGGACAACGAGGCGCTGCAATATTTGGACGACGACAATGTCAACACTCAGGCGGATAATGATTGTCAGGAGGCAGGTGACAGTGATGTCCTGGATAGCCCCAAGCGGCCAGCAGTACGTTTCTCACTTGGAAACGAAAATTTATTCTCACCTAACCTTTGTGCAGGTTCGGCCCTGTCAAGACTGGCTGCCTCATCGCCGAGAATACCTTGATGAGATGCATCGTCACGATGGCTTGGGAGTGTCGGGTCGGCCGCTGACGTGTCCTGACTGTGCTATGCAAGAGGGTGTTATCAAGTGTCTTGACTGCTTATCCGGGCCCTTAAAGTGTGTCCAATGCACAATGAGGTGTCACAAGCACCTGCCACTGCATCGTTTGCAGGTATGTGAGCCTTTGTCGCAAAGCAAGCCCGGACTTCTAACTGAACTCTTCACCAGCGATGGCAAGGTACCTACTTTGCTGATGAATCACTTCAGAACATCGGCCTGGAGGTTCAAGTTGGGCACGAAGACACCGACTGTAACAACCCAATCCCGAAGTCAATTACCTTTGAAGTGGTGGACATGTCGGGGCAGCATACAGTAACTCTCTCCTTCTGTGGGTGTCCTGGCGCGGCACACCCGCGAGTCCAACTTCTCCGCATAGGATGGTTCCCTGCGAGTGTCGATCGACCAAACACGGCATTTACCTTCGATATGCTGAATACCTTCCAACTCCTCAATCTTCAAGGCAAACTGTCAGCATATGATTTCTATCACTCTCTACTACACAAAACCGATAATATGGGTATCCAACGGCGCGGGGATGGGAGTTCATCGAGTATGGGTGTACGGGTAAGCTCGTTTTGTTCTCCTTTTAAATCTCAATTCTAATGGAGCCGCAGGATCGATATGGACAACTCCTACCAGTTATACGTATATGGCGGCATCTGAAAATGCTTAAGCGATCAGGGCGAGGCCATGACCCGATGGGAATAGAGAGCACTGTGGATGGGGAATGTGCGGTCGAGTGTCCTGCTTGTCCCCATCCCGGTAAGAATCTGCCTTCCGATTGGCGGGATTCACCAGATACTATCAGGTATGTCTTTTCGATGTTTGATAACTTAAAGTCTATTACTTACACTCAACATGCACAGGTGGATATACGCACTAATATTAACCACCGACGCGAACTTCAAGCTATCCCTCAAGGAAAAGGACATTCAATCTGACCCTGCACTCGGCGATGGCTGGGCGCATTGGGTGCCACGACAACCATTTTACGAATATTTGCTAGAACATGGAGGCGCCGTGGAGGTCAGTACCCATAAACTTATGTTTAATAGTCACTCAACTGACATTAAATCTCGCATCAGGTGAACTACTGTGATTCCGACTTAAAAGCCATCAACACCGCGGCAAGAAACAGCAAGAACTATAGAGCCTCAGGTGCGGGAGCGTGTCTCTGCGGGAGGCATGGCCTTCTGAGAAAGAATGGTCTCGGTAGTCTGCAGATTGGCGAGAGGTAAGCAACTTCATTATACACTATTTCACCATGAGCTCATGTCGTGTATTCTATTAGATACCCTAACATGGATTATATCGTCTTCTGTGGACTGGTGCGTTGCATCCTGCTCACCCTGTGGTTCTCATACGATATTGTATGTCAGTGGTCTCGCAACCTCGTCCGGCGCGTAGAAACCCTACCACTACACATGCAAGTCGACCCAAACATCCTCAACGAGGCGAAGAAGACTCTGCCGAAATTTCACGAGTTCAATCACGGGTACAATTGCCAGGCGGAGTATTCACTAAATATCACCCGCCACGCCGGTCGAATGAACGGCGAAGACCCCGAGCGATGGTGGAGCTACGTGAACCCTGCAAGTATGAGCACGAAAGAGATGGGTGAGGGTTCTCGAGAAGATACGCTGGATGACTTCGCGAGATCCTATAATTTTCGCAAAATTGCAGGCTTCGGTATGTTCTTATTGAATGATGTATTTTGCTTTCTGCTAATACACCTAACCAGGCACTTTCTACCCGCCAAAACTAGATGAAGCTGTAGAGATGCACGCCATCCATCAAGACGCCTTCGAAAAATTCAACGAGACTTTCCCCGAGGAGATTACCCACAAATGGGCCGACGAGGTCACTGCGTGGGACGCTGACCATACTCAACCAAACCCATATGTCGAGCCGAACCAAGCGACAAGTCTGCCCGCTCTAAAGCTGGAGCTGGCACAAGAAGAGGCTGCGGACGCTATGCGAGGTATCTTCCGCACGCAAGACAAGTCCATCGCTGCTTTCTTGAGCAATGCACTTGACCTAGAGGAAGAGCAGTGAGTTGCATGCTCAGTAAATTAAATGGATAAGTACTGATTTTAATTATCCTAGGCGGCTCATCATTCTGAAGACAAAGTCCAAAGCCACGGACTTACAGGCATCGGCTCGTCAAGAGAAGAGCAATACACTTCATATGCGCATTGCACGGTTTCGCGAGATGCAGGTCGTGTACATGCCCGGTGCTCCCGAGCTTCGCGCAGAAGGTGTCGCCCCCTTGACACCCACCGCATATGACATTGTCAACCATCCCACTGGTCGCCCGAGCCAGCCTGACTCGGAGCAGCAGCCGACGGCCAGTGATTCAAGCCATCTACCGGAGCTTGAATGCCTGTGGCTTCCATCGGCCATACCGCGGGACATGCGTGATCAAGCATGTGTCCCCGGCCTGGTGAAGACGGAGACGCGTTTCCAGCTCGCGCTCCTGGATGACACCTTAGTCAACTTACGACGCTTACTCCGCATCTCCGCAACTGTACGCGAACATACACGGTCCAACGGCGCCGGGACCAGCCAACGCCTCGGCTCACGAAGTCAGAATGTCTTGCACCGGTTCACGGACAAGATCGCGCGCTGTGTTGCTCGCTATCGAGCAGCATACGCCGCACTCATGTCGTTTGATCCTACGGGAGACTGGAAAGACCGGCTCCAAGAGCTCAAGCCCGATGACGTTCGCTCACCTCACCGTGACCATGTCGATGATGGGGGTAAGAAACACAAGAAGAAGAAGCGGAAGCACAACGACACTACGCGTCCTTCAGAAGGCAAACGAGAATTATCCTGGATTTGGCTCAGGAATGGTCCCCTTGGCCGGCCAACAATGGAGAACCTGACACCAGAGCAAATCACTGACGGTGAGTAAAAGTTCACTTGTACACATATCCAGTTACTGATGTCACCAAAGATATGCGTGCAGAGTGGGCCCGGATGCAGGCTCGAGCGGATCGATGGTCGGAGGAGGGCATCTGGCTCGTCGAGGAAATGCGTCGCATCTTGAGCTACTTCGAGTGGAAGGCAAATTGGTGGTGCAGGCAGCACGACCGGCGCACAGATGCCAGTCCGGACGCGATGCGAGGTCTTAACGCTTACGCGGACAAGCAAGCTGCCCTTGTCACCGCGCTCGGGCATTCATTCGCCCAAAAGTGGTATCCCTTCCATTTGAAACATAACATCAGTGTTGAATGGCCCGTAGAATTCATACCTATCGCTTGAACGTCGTCATATATACTCTGGACATTACTCTCGTCACCTTGTCTACTTACTCGTCACCTTTTCTGCTTACTTCATGTCTCAAAGTAATTTTCATTTGGAGCGGCTCAATATTATTTTCTGACCATGGAAATCACTATGCAATTATTCAAGACTATGCCTTAGTCACGCACGAGGTGGATTGCACATGCAGAGGGGAGGTTGTGACGACGAAAATGTGCCACGTGTCAAGCAGGAAAATCGGCGAGTGCAAGGGGGGGCGGACAATCCAAAAGCATTCTATCATCTAAATAAGGAATTTCCAGCTCTCGATGCTGCGGGCTGGCGCGGAGAGGGGGGTGGGCAGTGAGCGGAGAGCAGGTCGCGGAGGAGCGGAGTGTAGTGCCGGCGGTCCCAAAAGGGTGGAGGAGGAGCCCAAAATGGACGACATTTCAGGCACGACAAAATCGCTGAAGCGGCAAGCGGTAGGAGAAATGATCGGCAAAATGCCGGCGGCCAGCGGCCCAGGAGGAAGCTAACCAGAAATCCCAAACGGGAGCGAAACGGCGCAGCCAGGAACTGGGTTGGTGCTAGTGAAATAGGGGGCGGGAAGCGGATGAACGAAATCCCAAACGGGAGCGAAACGCCAGCGGAATTCAAAGCAGCCTAACGCTTTATTTCATTCTAACCTAATTCTAAACCCCCGAGGCCCGCCTGCCAGCCGCCCAAACCAGCCAGCCGAACCGCCTGTTCCCCCACCCGCCACCCCAGGAAGTGCTGGGCCGAAGTACAACCAGCAGCCCAGCAACCTGCTGGGGAAAAGTACTACTTTTCACCCAGCAAATTGCTGGGCCTTGTACACACCAGTGCGCCAGAAACTGCTGGACTTTGATCAACTTTACTCACAGGGTCTACTGTCTGTCCGAAACTACGGGAACCCGGGTCCCGCGAAGACTTTTGCGCCAAGGTTATAGCACGTGATGGTTGTTGCGTGTGGACCGGTGTGGACGGGGTTGGGATGCATATTATCCCGCACGCACGCGGCGACGAGGCACGTTCACATTATTCTTATCCTAGTATTTGAGCTAAATTCAATATATTGCTCCAGTGGCTCCAACTCATCATCGCCAACCGGCCACATATCGAAAATCTCGAATCACTCAAAAATATCAATGATATTCGCAATGGCATATATGCCACAGACACTATTGCTATCCAGTACTTTGACAAACGAAAAGTGGTTGTTCTCAAGGTCTGTTTGCCCTTTTCTTCAGAGCGATCACTACTAAACATCACATCAGACACCGAATCTTATCCTCGAAACCATCGACGTCCCAGATAGGTACGAGCGCACGATAGACCCGGATGTCAGTTACCCGAGCGACTCCCGATATACATTCCAATGGATCGCCACCGTGGAACGCCAAATTATCCTGGATCGCTACCCAAACAACAATGATGCGACTTTCATGGACCAGCAATTAGACAAGCCTGCGGAACTCTTACTGCACTATAATTACGGCGCTGCAGCTGTGAGGCAATGGGGCAAAAATTTCACTGTTCTGGTCGATCGTCCCGATATTCCTCGCCCATCTGTAATCGCACCAGCACCGAAGGAAAGAAACACAAGTAAGGGGGCAGCTGCAGACTTCGAGGCGCAGGAAAGCTGGGATGAGGATGATGTTATGTTATATTTCTGGGGTAACACAAAGGTGGCTCAGGACAGGAATGCTCGGAAGGAGCAGGAGCGCGCAGTGTCCTTAGAGAATTGGAGGGATGCAGTTACCGCCGAAACGGGACTCTAGATGTAATTTTAAGAACACTTTCCCACTCATCAGTGCAGATCCACCCTTGGCAGTAGATTTCAGATGTTCACACGGTCCTAGAGATCGTATTAAGTGCACAAAACAATAACCCCTTTAAGACCTTTCATCGCAGATACCTCTGCTTCCAAGAACGCCGATGCCGGCATCCTGGTCTTCGCTCGAGGCTGCTTTTTCCATTGGATACCTCTCGATACATTTTCGATACATCATGCGATCATCCTGCGATACCTTTGAGCGATACAACTTCGGACTTGTGAGAATTCGTAGACTCCTTACCCCTGTTTCCTCTTCTCTCTGCTACTATATCACTTGTTATCCGACATGGCTTCCCGCGATCGGAAACGACAGCAAGTCACCGGCGGCCATGGTCAGCATTTCGTCAGCCCTAAGAAGGTGCGAAACAGCAGCAGCAAGAAGGCTAAGATATATCTTGGGAACCTAGGGCAAAAGGAGCGATTACTTGCCCAACTGGCCGACGTACTCAACCCGGCGAAAGCGCCAGAAATCACAGCCCCAAACGACGAGAGTGACTGGATGGACATAGACAACACGGCGGAAATCACTTCAGGCACTGCAGATAATGCAGAGTCTACCACAGCTCCACCGTCCTCTCCGCTGAAAACCAAACGACGTACTCAACCCAACGCAGCAGGCTATCACCTATACAATAAATGGAAGCAGATCGTGCCGAGCCTAGTCGACGAATACCTACGGTATACGAATGCAACGATTGGAAAACCCGTTGGCCCTGGATGCCCGAGTGAGATACCGAGGTCAGACTGCGCATGTGGAAACGAGAAGGTGAAGCTATCGCGTCTGACATGTCTATACTACGATCGTGAGTTCCTACGCACACTTTGTTACTATGATATTGAAACGGCCAGATTTTCGAACTGTCCAGGTTCACAGTTGTCGTTGTCAGCCCATTGTTCAACAACTCGTGAAGCACGGTCTTTTCCCCTCAGCTCCGGAACAGCCTCGAATAGCTGTAGCCTTAGAGCTCTTAGGGCTCTATCGGACACTCTTTGAACGCTCATGCGATGCAGTGAATGCGCTCGCGGAGAGCTTACACTCACACTACACGAGGCGAGGCTTTCACGCAGTTGACAAGCAGGTGAGTTTAATATCTGTAGTATTTCACCGTTGCTTATTGCTGGAACAGGGAGAGTACGTCGTGGACCCGTGGCGGAGGTCTCTAGGGGCTGCGATTCAATGGCACGACACCCTTCAGGTCGAGGTGCAGAAGAGACTGGATGCGGCTTTGGATGAAGCAGCCGCAGCTGTGAAGGCAGCATCGAGAGCTCAGGCAGCAGATTGGATTGCCGATCTGACTACCTCAGAGAAGGCCGCCGCATCCAGGACCCAGGCTGCAGATTGGGTGGCAGATTTGTCTGCTGCAGAGAAGGCGAGGGATAGTCTCGCGGATGGAGAGGCCTCCAGGCTCCTTCAAGCTCGATGCCCCGCCTGCTTTGCAGGGAACAAGTGGGGGAGATCGTTCGACGAGTAAGTTTTCATTTAACTGGGCATTTAATTGTACACTGATTGCTACTGACTATTTAGAGGGGGGGACTTTCACATGTCCATCGATGGAAATCATCACCATCGCCACCAGGCGTCGTCAGGAGAAGTTCCACACTTCTACAACCCCCAATACTTCCTCTCCAAAGACGAAGTAGACGCAGTGGGGGTTGAAATCGACGCGGCACGCAAGCGCCCGGCACGCAAATACAACCTCAAGGTCCCTGAGGAAGCGATCGTCGAATGTCAAGATTCACACACGGCCGCCAATGCAAATAAACAAAAGGCCGATACAGGCCATTTCGATGACACCGGCGTCGCCGCCCTGGTTTGCCGTCACGGAATTCCTATATTCTTCGCGAATATAGATACACCGGGCGAGCAGCAAAAGTATGCCATAGCACTCATCCGGCGCGTCTTCAGCGAGTTGCCACCAGAGGCAACGGGGGCATTCCTATACGACATTGGATGTGTTCTGGATGTATCGGTTAATAAGGTGAGTACGATCAATTACTACTTTTTCTACTACTAATAACATTACAGTATGATATATTGTCGGATGCTATCATGAAACGCATTATGTTCGCGACAACGGCTATGCACGCTTACGCCCACCAATGGTCTTGTCAACTGATGTACAACCCTCGCCTCAAACCAGGGCTTGGTCTCACCGATGGCGAGGGTGTGGAGCGGCTTTGGTCCCGGATGCGACGGCTAATTGGTGTGACCAGGACGGCAGGGGTGAGCTTTCTTTTCATGCTCAGCAAATTTCTTCTAATCTCACCCTCAGCGTCGACGTCGCCTATGGATCCTTGATCGCCAGCTCACGTTCATCGGATTCGATATGCGTAGTGGTCTTGGCGACTGGATACGACGAAAACTGAAGTCCGGGGTCGTTGACATGACCTCGGAGAGCAACAAAATCCTCGCCACCTGCGGAGCATCAGAGGCGGAATTGCGTGAGCAGTGGGGATTGCAAGTCGAGGCGCAAATATCCCTGCGTGCACGTAAGTACTAAATATATTTATACCCTACTCGAGTGATAAGTGCTAACACATATCCATTATTCAGATGCTCCCAAACGCCTCAAAAAGGAGGTCGAGGCAGTCTTCGCCCTTCAAGATGATGTAGCTGCAGTGGAAAAGGTAATCGACGATGCCCGTGGTGCACTCTCGCAAGGCAAAGATAATCGTGGCACAAAAGCAAGTCTGCAGGAACTGCGCGACCACCATCGACATCTCCTCGACGGCGTCGAGAAATTATATGCATCACTAAATGTCCATGAGAATTTCCCAGAACTCGAGGGTGTGGACATCAACTTCGTACGGATTCTGCTGCTGGCAAGAGACTCCAAAATCAACATCCGAAAGCGCGCCGTGGGGAGCTTTCTGGAGTGGGAAAGGCTCGATCAAGCAGTTGGAGGGAAACATCAGGCTCTAGGTGCGCAATTTTCAACTCATTATAGTACTAAGCCAACTAATTTGATTTGTAGGTACAAAGGCCCATCAGCGCACCAGACAAGCGATTACCAGACGAAAGCCCGCGCTGCTTCGCGCGATACATACCTTCAATAAGTATTGCGCTCAGCTGGTCGATCTGCACGATCCGTCGTGGGCTATCCCATTACCCCAGCCCCTTCCCACAAACCTCTCCGCCCTTCGAGACAGGTCAGATCTCATGGAGGACGTGTGGATCTCGCGGCGAGAAGAAGAAATGCCTCGGTGGCTGGCCGACTCGAGTGTGCGCAATGGCATACGCGCTGTTCTCAAGAAGGATGGATGCTTGCGGGAGCGTCGGCGCCTGGGACGCGAGGCTGACAGTCTCTGTAGATGGTTGGGCAAGGAGCTTTCTGCAGTGGAGCTCGTACTTCACATGGAGACCCGTGAGTTGTTCTCAGTCGTACTACACTCTACCATGCTGAGATCCAACTCATCAGACTCCTCACTGCATGTCCTTCTGGCTGAACAGCGACGTCAGCTTCTTTTCCTGCTGAAGCGATGGTCAACACCGTTAGCGTCAGACATCCGATTCCAGACCGCCGCTCGGGAGGCCACCAGGACCGCACAGCGTTTGGCGGGCATGGAACCGGAGGTCGTGCTCGATTGGATGGCACCTATGCTCGCACCAAATGTAGTCATGCTTGAGGAGGACATATCGGATCAAGTGTCGGAGCCTGAGCCCAGTGCGTACCCGTTGGATAGTGACAACCTCATCGTCGAGGATGATCTCGAAGACGTGGATGACGCAAATTCAGACGACGAGGTCATCATCGAACTCGCGTCTAGTACTGTCTCGTGGACTCTACCTGTGAGTACCTTTATTCTGTCTTCTTCAATGTATACTGATATAATATAGAATGATATTTATGTTTACCGCGACTACAACTACCACCTTACAGCCAACCCCGAGCCGCTAGACTTGCACCGTCGAAAGCTCGAGCCCTTACCCAGCCGTCGTTTCCATGTTTCTGTGGACAGCAACACTTTGCAGCAGTTCCTTTCACCAACCGCCATGCTCAACGATGAAAGTATCAATGGTGCAGCGATGCTTTTACAAACCCAGTTGCTAAATTGTGGCGTCAATGCGGCTGCGTCCGTGGCTATCCTCTCCACTCATGCTCTAGTATGTGCTCGGTACGGAACTTCCGATGACCAGCTCTGGAGGGGCGCGAAGAACACACTCTACTGGACGAAAGATGTGTGGATCTTACCAATACATCGTCCGGCAACAAAACACTGGGTTTTGTGTGTTGTCTATCCTCTCAAGAAGAAGCTTCATTTGTTCGATTCTTTCGCAGAGCAGACGTCGTGGCACACAGAAACAAAGGTGTTTATTCTCTTCTCTATATCGCTGTAGTAGATGCTAATAAAATCGAACATACTAGGTTATAATGACTCTTATTGCACGCCTGAGCTGCATTGCTCGCAAAAATAATCAGCCATGTTCTCAGTACGACTTCGAAGATTGGATAGCGCAACCGCTGCTAGTTGAACCAGCTCAGACGAATGGGTATGATTGTGGAATCTGGATCTTAGCTGTCGTGGATGCCGTATTACGGGGACACGATACAACTTCGTGCAAGGAGCAGGACATGGTAGTATTCCGGCAATGCCTGTTAAATCTAATGTTACAACTACCTAAGAATTGAACGGTGCAATTGGAAACATCTTCTGTCTTGATTCAATAAGTGCGTGATAATGTTCCATGCTCCCGCTCAATGCCTCCAGCTCCTCCTGAAGTCCCTTTGCCCGTCGTGCTGACCATTGAACAAAATGATTTGTCATGGTGAAGCAAACACCTCGGTCTGCAAGCCCCCCGTCCCTCTCCAACCACTGCTGTCCGTTACTCCATATGTCCAACTCCGCCTTCAACAACCTGGAGACCAATGTCTTGAGGGCACATAGATCTAAGGACATCTCCGTCCGATGTTTCTCTTCTCTTCTCTGCATACGGAGACGACGTCCGTGCATTACATCCACTAGATTATTGATGTAGAGGGGGGTGGGGTGTTGATTGGATGGGGTCGGGTATGGGGGGGGATGGTCCCATTGGTCAAGATCGGACTCATCCACGAGATCGGAGTCTTCTAATGTTGATCGAAATAGATCTGAGGTTGGGAGTGGTTTCGTGGCGAGGTCAACAAGGAGACCTGGCATTGTAGGAGTTACTGATGTATGTGCTGGACCTTTGCGAGACGTCCTTTTGTGATATGCTTGCCGATGGGTCTCATTGCGAGTAGCCCTGCCTCTGATGATAAATTATTAGTGTAAAGTGGGTGAACAGATATTAATTCATCACCTATCACTATGCTCATATCTTCGAGACGATCACGCTTAGCCTGAAGTTTCTCCTCCGGGGTAGTGAACTTGGATGTGCGGACCATGGGGGTTAGCGACTGAGATGTCTGTGTCTTCTGGTTAATTATGTGCACCTCAATCCCGGACCACTTCGGAGTGGTCCCTTTGAATAAATAAAATTTACACATTACCGGGCGTATCAGAAGATTCAGTTCCAGCTCATCCGGTGAGTCTCCAGTGTGTTGTTGCGGATGAACGAAATATATACAATCGCACCGACGTTTATGATGATAGGCCCCGACGGTTTCTTATGTGATCATGGTTTGATGTATCGGCACTTCTTTGATGGATCTCTTCCTCTCACTCGCCGATCATCCAGTCCATCCATTATGATCATCCAGTCCATCCATCATATCCTTCTCTGTCTGGAAATCCCGATCCTTACTTAGATGACTCTGGCAGGAAGTAAAGTAGAGGAGAATTCTCTGGTTGTGAGGGTAGCGATGATTATAAGCAAGGTGAGCTTCACATTTTTTAACTCTAGCCCCCCCCACTTGCTCGCTCTCTCTACAATTCACTGCTTTCTTGCTTACCGCTTTCTTGCCTCTAAACCGCCCCCAGAACACCCCCAAATCGCTTTTTTTAACTCCAGCCCCCCCCCCACTTGCTCGCTCTCTCTACAATTCACCGCTTCCTTGCCTACCGCTTTCTTGCCTCTAAACCGCCCCCAGAACACCCCCAAATCACTTTAAAAATGTATGTGTATTCTATGTACACATATCCCCACCCGCTGACCTCAGCTTCAGCAATGACTGCCCAGTCAGACGAAGTGCCGTCTGTGCACCTAGTGCCACCCCAAAGAGGTCGACGCAGTGGCTCCTCCGATTATCCGGCATCCCCAGATCTTCTCAATGCCATGAGAAATGCCGACCTCGACCTACCTACGGAGTCGGGCTCTGATATCATATCCGCTATGGAGCGCGATTCTCCGCCTGCCAAAATTCTGAAGTCCAAGAGCCAGCCCGATGCGAGTCTCATCACTGAGACTCGCCTTCGCACCAACCTCAAGACTACCCCAAACGCGTCCAAACTCATGCGGGATGTCTCCAAGGCCCGTGCTGCACAGACTCCAGACTCCAGCAAACGCGCACCTAGACCTACTCCCACAGATGGCAAAATGGGAAATGACTCCAGCTCCCCAGGAACTGTGTCAACCGGCTTCGAATCACAGGATGATTCAATGGACCCCTCATCGCCATCCCCACAGGGGCGTCACGAGACAAATCCCGCCACGGCTGAGACGACATATATCTGGCCCATTGGCAACAATCCTCCAGCTCCTTCTTACGAGCAGCCCTCCGCCTACGGGCAGCCCTCTGCCTACGAGCAGCCCTCTGAAACCCCGATACAGATTAACTGGGAGGAGATCTTAGGGAGCCAGCTTAGTGGCCCCAGCAACCTCGAGCCCGAAGCGTGGTCGCTCCCCTTGGAACCGCTTCAGCCACCCGGGCTCCCAACGAGACGCGGCCCGCCAGCCCCCAGGTATTCAACGAGGCCAGGAGCGGTCCATACTCGTTGTCACCCATCGCAGGAGTCACAGTATCACTTGGGGCACATGTCTGCCCCGTCTTATCCATCCCAGCACGGGTCGCCGGGGTATTACCCTCAACAGCCGCCACCAGTGCCGCTGCCGCCATTCCAGCACAGGTCGCCGACCGGGTACTATCAGCAGCCGCCGGCGCAGCCACTTCAAGAGCGGTCGCAGGGCTACTATCAGCAGCAGCAGCCAGCGCGGCCAGCTCAACACGGGATCACCCTGCCACAGCTCTATCTATCCGAGTCTCAGCCTCTGGCCCCTCGTAATGTGCCGCTTTCGCCATCGTTGGAGCCACTTTCCATGAATGTCATCCCTGCGACACCGTCGCGGACGGAAACACTCCCCTCTCAACCATTTTATCACGCCGACAAGAGCATGGATATTGACAGGATCGAGGCGCCTGTGTTCACCCTGACTGTCGATAAGGGCAAGGGCAGGCAGATGGATATTGACGATGACGAGCCGTCTTTCTTCGCCCCCTCGCCAACCTCTGTCGACTACGAGGCAGATAAGGTCGCGGTTAAGATTAAGCCAGTCGCCCCCGCAGATTTTGACCCCTCCATCTCTGCCTGCTACAGCGACGACGACGGCATGCCTGGCAGCGCTGACAGCAGCCCATCATCCGGCCGGTGGAAGGATTCCGCTCTTGATGCTGCAGGTGGCACATACAAGGAAATGGACCGTCTCCTTCGCAAGTTCTGCACCGACCACAATCTGCCATTCACACGCGCATTCAATAATTACCTCAAGCAACATTCCACCAGAGCTCCCGGTGAAAACCCGTGGAATACGTATACCAAGTTACACGCGCACCCCGATCACACAGCACGCGAGCTGGACCGCATAGGTTACACCGTGGAACAGTTTGATTTGCTCAGATCGGATGAACAGCAAAAGGTTCGCGGTCGGTGCTGGAAGGCATTCCAGCACAACTTTGCCACTCCTTCGGAGTACCGAACTGCCCTCGAGCTTTTCAACAAAATCAGCGCCATCAACGAGAAGGACAAGGGGACCTCAGTCGCCAAGCGGCAGAAGGTCTTCGGCGCATTGATGAATAAACTGTCTAGAATTGTATGTGACAGTTCTTTGACGCACTCGTCTCAACATACTGACTCCTTTTTTTACAGGCCGAGATTGCTTGCTCCGAGCAAGACTTCCATTATTATATCATTCTCAGTGGTAGCCATATACACTCAGACAGCTCGCTCGTGGATGTGCGGATGAGCGAAGGGATGCAAGGAGTAAGTCAGTTTTCTATTACCAGAAGTCTGTATCTAATACCGGTCCTCATAGTTTACGGAGGAATACTGTAGAGCGTCAACGGACAAACTCAAGGGTCATGTATTGACGTGGTCCTTGTATGTATTACCGTTGGTTTTATTTAGGTTGATTGCTGATATTTTGACGCTATCTAGCAACAAAATGGCGAAGACTGTTTTTCTTCACGATTGGGAAGGCAAAGATCCCAGTACTCTCCTACAAGTCCAAGCACCCAACACAAGCACACCGTCGTCATCGTCTTCTTTGTCTCTGTCGCCGTCAGCGCTGGCTGCTCAGATTGGGTTGCCGGGTTTGACTGACAGCGCGAAACTTGCGAAACAGGCCCGTCATGTCTTGCGAACTCTTATTGGTGTGTACATATTCAATCGCTTCACGTCTTTGTTTACTAACATGTGGTTTCAGTTGAATGTGGTGGCAAACTAGGCGACTCACAAAGCCCCTGGTTGAAGCTGGCCAACACATTGGCTTTGAACGGTATTCAAATCCTAAACTGGCACCCAGATTGTCCATATCCACCAGACACCGCCAAGAAGGACCGGGGCATCGAAGGCGCCCATACGCATGAGCTTCGCGCTCTGGTAACACAATACACAGATAAGGTGCTGCCGCTTAGCGCTCAAAGGATGGATGCTGCTCGTCAACAAGGTATTTTATTTCGCAACTACATACATCCTGAATACGAGCTAACATAATTGCAGAACTACAGAACTCCACGCGCCCCGTTATAAGCACCATCGCATTCGGCAAGCCACTAAGACGTCGGCTGCTCTTCGCAAACAACGAGTCGCGTGAGGAATACACGAATCCTCGTGCATCCCAGGCAGCCGCGCTCGAGGACCTGCCCTCCAGCGAGCTGACGCCTCTGGATGAATCATTGTCGCCGACACCCTCCCCTGCCAAGCCACCAGGTCGTCAACGCCCTCCCAAGAACACTCCGCCTGCACCTTCAAACTCAAAGCGGACCATCCACGTCGTATCCCCTGGTATATCAGAAGCGGAGGAGAGTCCGCCAAAGCGCAAGAAGGCGGCTGCTCTGAAGGATTCCGACTCCAGCATAGAAGTCAGCGAGGTGCAGCCTATGCCGAAGGCGCCGTGCGCATCAACATCAAAGGCGAAATCGGCTAGCACGAGCAGACCCGCAAAGACACGGAGCCAGGCAAGCTTGAAGGTGGGAAAGCCGGCGGGGGGGAAGAAGGCGTCAAAGGCCAAATCGAAAGTGCTTGTGGAGGAATCGGACGACAGCATGGAGGAGAATGAGGGCTCACCGCTGGGCAAGGAGAAGGATGCAGTGGTTAAAATCGGTGCGTTTACAATAACCTTAACTTTCCATCTATCGTGCTAATGCAGACATTGTAGCACGTCCTACGCGCATACGACCATCCCGCAAAACTTCTGCTCAACCCTCGGAACCCTCCAACGCCCCAGTATTGCGTAGTAACCAAGAGGCATCAGGTGTTACCCAGGAGGTAGCGCAAAGTAAGCCGGATGTATCGCACAGCACGCTGCCATTGGAGGGCTTTCGCATGTATCCCATCACCCCGCTCCCCAATCTTAACAAGCCGCCGTCAGACCCTGTCGTCCAGGCTGCACTCAAACGCGACCTCGCCCCTAGCAAGCCGTCGTCTGCGCGAGGAGATCCCGGGGTCCAGGCTGACCGAGTCAAATCTCACGTCGCCTCCAGCAAGCCTATGCCATCGTCAGAAATGCCCCCACCATCCTCTCGCACCATTGGTGGGCCTCAATCTACATCCGCGCTGTCATCGCAAGCAGTGGAGCCAGTGCCTGAGGGCCTGGCAGACCTCCGTCGTGAACTCAACCACACCAATCTCGCGCCGCCGCACCCATCTGTACCAGGCCCTTCAGCATCACAAGGTCTTTGCCCTCCCCCTCCACCACCGCCATCTGTGGCTTCCAGTCGTGATTCGGACAGCGGATCTAGCCGCGAGCATCGTGGGCACCGCAGCGCACCATTAGCAACATCAAGTCGCAGGCGCTCACCCCACCCAGAGTACGAGGATCCGTATGGCGCGGAGGGAGGGTACAGGTCCGGCTACGCTCATGGACAGTATGAGGACCCGTATGTGGGCACCACTCGTGGTTATCACGCACCGCCCAGTCGCGGATACCCGCCGCCCGATCGTGGATACCCGCCGCCTGAGCGCGCATATCCGCCGCCCGAGCGCGCATACTATACCCAAGCATACTATCCTCCACCACGTGCGTACCACGAATACGATAACTACGATGGATATTACCTACCGCAGCACCATCCGGAAAGGAGACGCCCCAATTCTGCTCAGCCCAGTCGCCCCAGTCATTCTGCATCACCAGAACCAGGTCCTTCGCGGGTTGATAGGCGTTGATGAACTGGCTCTCAGTTTCGCTTTCGCTTCGCGGGTTGATGTATATTTTGGTGTTGCATTTTCTTCGCGGGCTGATGGTATATTTTGGTTCTTGCATTCTCTTCGCGGGCTGATGCGCCTTGATCTTGACATTACACTCTCCAATTTGCTTATTCTGACATACTTACATCTATCATATATACCGTATCCATCTCCTGTATCCTTATCGTGCGCCAAGTAGCTACTTCAATGTGATGTCATTGTTTGCCAAAAACCTTCGGACACATCGCAATAGCTTTAAGCTCTGATAAGTCTAATTATAAATACTCTCGCCGCTCAGATACATCACTGCGGGCAATGATCGCTGTTTCCGTAGGAAACACTGTAAGAAACATTGGAAAAAGAAACAATATGCGATGTTTTCGCCCAATAGATACATCGCTAATACTGGCCCAATTTACGATGTTCTCGTACGGAAACATCGGATCGAAATTCGGACTCGGAGCCTGCGATACATCGGAGAAGAGATCAGAGAAAATTAACCAAAACGGGATTACAGTGAGAGATATCCTGGGATGAAAGGTCTTAGAGGGGTCATTGTTTCGCGCAGCAAATTCGGTCTTAGGACCGTGTGAACATCTGAAATCTACTGCCAAGGGTGTGCAGATCCCACTCATGATCATTGATCATTGAACTCTGGGCTTGTTGCTGAAACCCGCTGCACGCAAATCGCTGGATGCAAAAGGAATTAAAGGGACATGTTGTTGTTATTATACCTTTAATGGGGCTGCGGTAGTAGGGCTAAGAATGCGCCCTTGTTGATGTGCGTGCAACTTGATTAGATCTAATCTCGCTGCTCGTGAAGACAGGAAATTCAGGGCATAGGCTCTTCCTAGCGGCATCAGCATGAACCTGGGCGGGTGCGGTTCTGCCTGAGCGAATTATTCGCACTTCTGGGTATCAGATATCAAGGATCCACCTAAACGACGAACATGCGGAAATCGATCAGTAGAAGTGACCGTGACCATGCCACACGGACATAATTCTCACGATGCACATGTCTTCCAAACGATCGACATCACCGCCAGAGGGCTTTGTCCACCTCATTTTATTCTCTCTCGAGCATCCGTTTTACCTCGAAATTCCTATCGACATTGTGAACAAAGTCAGCTTAAGACCGCTGAAGTACCTGCGATATCTTGGATGGTGCGTTCTCGGTGTCGAGGCAGATTTGGTTGATGAGGGAGGCAACATGATTGCATTGGATGGTGATTTGCTTGACCAAAGCATCTACCGTTACGC
>KV417502.1:258284-305871 GCA_001630335.1 Athelia psychrophila | reverse complement strand
TGACAGGCGTTCGAATTCGGCACCGGCCTGCTCCAATGGCCGGTGCGATAGCACGGGACCCGCCGCAAGCAAGCGAGCCTTGTACGCGAGTCCCTGCCTGTCCCTGCGAGCCCTTTGTGATCGAGCGAAGCGAGTCTTGTATATCTGCATAGGAACGCGGCCGTAATTTTTACGTGCCTGTCTTGGAGGAAATCTTATGGTGGCCCACCAACGGCCCAGCCACAGGCCCCCGGAAGCTCTACCTAATGTCTATCCGGAAAATTGCGGATTTGAGGGCCTAAAAATGTGAATTTCTCGCTCGAAGAATGGCCCAAAATGGCCAACCTTTGTCCGGATATTGCGGATTTGAGGCCCTCGGCTGGCAAAATTTTCTTCGCCTATAAAACTTTTGCGACAGGTGATCAATCATCGGAGTGAATCTCGAAAGGAATTTTATCAAAGCTGAAACCAGAATATGTGAGGGTCTGGAACACCTTTAACATTCCATCAGCAGAGAAGGCTCTACTGCGAACATCCCAAAATCAAGATTCCGGCGGCAAGAAGGCTAAGGGTACACAGTGAGGTCGGAGAAAGATTTCGCATACTTGTATACTTGTAGTCCACACGTATACTAGTCGCCCTGATGACCCAACATGGCGGGGAGTAGCCTACCGCGCCAGCGGCGCGAAATTTGATTTTGGAGGTGCACGTGACTACCTTTGTCCGAAAATTGCGGATTTGAGGCTCGACTTGCCAAAATATTGCGGATTTGAGGGGCGATTTGGGGGAAATTTCCGGATAGACCTTTGGTAGAGCTTCCGGGGGCCTATTTCCGGCAAGCGACACCACCGGCAAGGCCCACACTGCTAGTAGCTACGTTGCAATCTTTGATACTGTGATAGCATCGTATAGTCGGCTGCCGTCTTGTTTATCATCCCCGGTTACACAATAAGCCTGCGACTTGCGACTCGGAGCCCAAAATTAACTGATGGGTGTTTCACACTGTAGCTCACTGCGGCAGCCTTCGAGCTGTACCTCGCTCACGTCTACGTTCACCACCACCACCAACTGCCCGCACGGTCTCACTTCAACTGAATATAAACGCTCCCATTCAATAATTCAATACTGTCACGAGGTATCTATTTATTTGCTTTCTTGTTGATCGGCTGCTGACTCAAAATTCCCCCAGCAGCCCCATCCGCGGCACGAAACATTCGGCATCGAACCGCGAGAGACCCAGCTCTACCATCACGCCTCTATTCCACCTGTTATCGCCCGGTTGGAAACGGGAGAGATCATATCATCGTTCCAAGGCGTTTCCTGATGGACAGCAACATCCCTAAACAGTCGATCACTCTCATCTCGAAATTACCCGCCGAAATCCTTGCGGGAATATTCGAAGCTGGCCACGCCTGCCAAGATGATACCGGTGGCATCGAGAGCGTTCTGGCCGTGGTCTGCAAGGATTGGCTAGCCGTGGTTCTTCGTACACCGCGATTATGGACAAGAATTGAATGTCCCGCCGACAGGAAGCACCATCGACAAATTTCCCTATACCTTCAAAAATCGCGCAGAAAACCTCTAGATTTGCTCATTGACGTCGATGAGGAAGACAGCCACGACCTTGAGTCGCTGTGTCGACTGCTAGGCGCGCACTTTTGGCGGATCTGGCGTCTGCGCGTTTCGTGCCCCGAGCAAACACTGATTCAGCCACTACTGCATCAGCTGCATTCCATTACCGCACCATTTCTCCACTCCATTGACATCGACTGCTGGGCATACAAACAACTGGACAATTTATCAGGGCCAGTGGATGTATTTGCGGGTGGCGCTCCAGCGCTAACCGAGATCCACCTAAACAACATTTCGGTAGTGCTTTGTCGACTGCCGTTGACGCATGTCAAGGCCATGCAGCTTCGCCAGGATCTATGTCGCCAAGAGACAATCTCTTCCGAAGAATGGGTGACAACGATGGCGGCTGCCACATCCCTCGTTCATCTTGAGGTAGACGGTGGCACCGTCCTTGCCGATTGGGAGGACTCTACTATCCCAATGGACATGCCGTCCCTACGGTCCATGGTTATCGTTGTCTGCCGCGTCTGGATAAATCCTGGCATGCTTGCTCGCATCAAAGCTACTGGATTGGAAGTGCTAATGGTGAAGAATTATGTTTACCATCAAGACGCTTTCCCTGTCCCTCGTCGGAACCATTTTCCATCTCTCCACACGTCAATAAGCTGGAACTTGAAGATCGCAGGAGAAAAGGGGGAGTGGCATCTGCTCTTGGACGACATGCTACCCTGTTCACAGCATTTCGTGTGGGGCGACATCAGGGAGGAGAATTGCAAGCGGCTCTTGTCTGCGTTGTCGCGTTATGACGATGAAGACCCCAGTGAGCACGGCGAAGACGATGCAGACGTCGAAGAAGACGATCTAAAGGGATGGGATGGCGGGCATGGGGGCGCAGGTGGCGAAGAAGAACAAACGCATGGTGTTTGCCGGAATAGCGATGCGGTTGAACGAGTTGGACATGAAGAAAAAAAGGACCCAGGCGCGGGACCCAAACGCGCAGCATATCTGCCAAACTTGCGGACAATCGCGATTATCCCTGCCACGTACCCACATCCATACCCTATCCCGCTGGCCGAACTACGTGCCTTTCTGGCCAAACGCAAGGCAACCGCGCAGTCCATCGAAAAAATTTACGTTCCCGCAGAGTCTGTGGCGGAGGTTTCTAAAGAGTTCCCATCCGAAGAAGGGCTCGTGCAGGTAGAGGCATGGCTACCCCAGCTTTTACCGAACGGAGACATGTGGTCTGATGACTGCTGGGATTTGTGCGTCGATGATGCCTAGGCACAGAGCTGACTTGCGCGATACCATTTGCTGTCATAATATCAACGTGGGCCACGCAGTTCAACTATTGGCAAACGTGGGGAGCAGGAGCTACATCTCTTCGTCTTCCAGGTCAATTTCTTCCACCGGGTAGTCCCCGACTTTCACTTTATCCGGGCGCACGAACACCCCGTAGTTTTGCCTACAGGTGAAGTACCTATCGCCTTGCACCCTGCACACACACAAAATTCTTCAGTACAATATGTCGACGCGCGGAAATATTGGCACTCACGATCCGTCGTTTTTCCCCATTGGCTCGTCGTACTCGACGCCGACCCACACACCCTCGCCCTTTGCGAATTTTGTCTGTCCGTAGAATCTGACTGTGCCGCGCTTGCTCAGACCCGGCTCGCTGGACTCGACTTCGCATCGCGATCCGACTGGGATGTCGACGGTGGGTATCGCAGGCGCCGGCTTCTCTTCCTGAACGGCAAATCGCCCTACTTTGTTGCGCTGTTTATACGCCAACACAGAGTCTGCAGGCATTGGCGTCAGGACCGGCGCGTATACCGATTGGTCATTTCCCCCCACGTACCTTGGCGCTGTGCGTACTCCTCGGGGGTCAGCTCGAACTTGTCGACTTGAGTAACGTCGGTTAGCTGGCCCGTGAATGTGGCCGACGGGTTCGTGTCTGTAATCTAAAAAGTAGCAGCATCATCGTTAGCTTGAGCATTGCGTATTTGATCTCATACTTTTGATGAGGCTCACCTTTAGAGTCTGAAAGTCCCTGACACCGTAGAATCCAATAGCCTTCGTGTCGTCTCCTAGGACCGCGATAGCCTCCTCATCGCCATCGGAGTTGAACAACGATATTTCCTGGTTGGGCACAGGTATACCGGTGACACTTTCGAGCTTCGTCTATGTGGTGATGAAGGTCATGGTCACAAAGCATGCGGCGTAAGGCGATCGGATTCAGAGTAGGACGTTCATCGTAAGAATATAAGAGTGAGTGTTACAGCGAGATCGTGGTCGATGATTGCGGATACGCAACCTTGAGCTGGCCAATTGTCAGATGCGGGTCGAACCGACGTTCAGATCGCGTGTCCAAGGATAGGACGAAGACCGAAATGGTTGACATTGTAGTGCGCGAGTGGAAGAAGGAGAAAAGGTGCTGAAAAGGCGCTCATAATTTCCGGAAGTAGTAATCATGCTATGCTATGTGTCGTTTCGCTCAGCTGGGTCTTGCGTCCATTTCATCTTACGCATGTTTTTTATCGTACTCGTATATCAATGCCGGAATCTACAGATTAAGGAGAGCTCCCCCATTTCGCTCATGCTGACGCCGCTAGGAGCCCATGCCCGGAATTTCCTGTCTTCACGGGCAGCGAGATTAGATCGAATCTCGGCTTCAGGGGGGCTCTGGATGGTTTCCAGTGGATAGTCTCTACATGGCGAGCATAGATCAATACCAATACCAACGAATCAGTGGAAGACAATAACAAGATTAGCCCCATTAAGGGTATAAAACATGTTCCTTTTGATTCCTATTGCATGCAGTGATTTGCGCGCAGCGGGTTTCAGCGGCAAGCCGAGAGTTCAACGTTCAACATTCATTAGTGGGATCTGCATGAGTGGAGAAGTGTTCTTAAAATTACTTCTAGAGTCCCGTTTCGGCGGTAACTGCATCCCTCCAATTCTCCAAGGACGCTGTGCGCTCCTGCTCCTTCTGAGCATGCCTGTCCTGAGCCGCCTTTGTGTTACCCCAGAGATATAACATGACGTCGTCCTCGTCCCAGCTTTCCTGCGCCTCGAAGTCTGCAGCTGCCCCCTTACTTGTGTTTCTTTCCTTTGGCGCTGGTGCGGGTCCAGATGGGCAAGGGATATCGGGACGATCGGCCAGAACCTTGCTGTTTTTGCCCCATTGTTTCACAGCCGCAGCACCATAATTATAGTGCAGTAAGAGGTCCGCAGGCTTGGCCAATTGCTGGTTCATGAAAGTGGCATCATTGTTGTTTGGGTATCGATCCAGGGTAATTTGGTGTTCCATGGTAGCGATCCATTGGAATGTATATCGGGAGTCGCTCGGGTAACTGACATTCGTGTATAGTATTTTGCGCTCGTACCTTTCTGGGACGTCGGTGGTTTCGAGGATAGGATTCGGCGTCTGATGTGATGTTTAGTGGCGATCGTTGTGAAGAAAAGGCGGACAGACCTTGAGAACAACGGCGTCTCGCCGGCCAAAATAATGGTGACAAATATTACTATCAGCGCAGATGCCGTTCCGAATGTCATTGATACTGAGTGAGTCGAGATTTTCGTTGTGTGGCCGGTTGTTGATGATCAGTTGGAGCCACTGGGCAAGATATTGAATTTAGCTCGCATACCAGGGCAAGAATAATGTGAACATGCCTCGTCGCCTCGTGCATACGGGATGATATGCATCCCGGCCCCCTTTATACCGACCCACACGCAACAGCCATCGCGTTCTGAAACCTTGGTGCGAAAGTCTTCGCGGGTTCCTGTAGTATCGGACGGAACTTGGGATTGTGCTTGATGACCTCAAGGTCATCGGCGTTGAGCGAGGATATTTTCTGGTTTGGCACAGGTGTACCTGTGATACTTGATCGCCTATGTGTATGCCGAGTCAAGTCGCAAACATCCGCGTAATGCGATCGGATTAAGTTGGCTCGCTCATCGACCAAATCTCAGCGTCAGGACACCGAGGACGTAGCATCCATGATTTCGCTCGGAACTTTGAGCGGGCGTATTGTCAGAGTGCTCTTCACCATCTTGGTAGGAATCTCGAGGTCAAGAACGACGGTCTTGGTTGAGCCTTGTAAAACGCGAGAAGGTGGAGTAAAGCCCACATGGTGGTGGTTGGGCAGCTCAAGGTTGCGTATCCGCAATGATCGACCACGATCTCGCTGTAACACTCACTCTTGTATTCTTACGATGGTCGTCCTACTCTGATTCCGATCGCCTGTTTTTCGTCGCATGCTTTGTGACCATGACCTTCATTATCACATAGCGGAATCTACAGATTAAGTGTCACCGGTCTACCTGTGCCCAATCAGGAAGTATCGTTGTTCAACTCCGTTTTCGCTGAGTAGGCTATCGCGGTCCTTTGTTACGACACTAAGGGTGATTGGCTTGTACGTTGTCCTGGACTTAGTCAGCCTCTAAAGGTGAGCCTCATGCAGCGCGTATGAGCTCGAGTACGCAATGCTCCCGCTAGACGCTGATGCTGCTACTTTTTCGATTACGGACACTTTAATCCGTCGGCCAGATTCGGTACTGTGCGACGCTAAGGCGGTCACGTTACTCTAGTCGGCATGTTTGAGCTGTCCCCCGAGGAGTACAGGACAGCGCCTGGGTACGTGGGGGGACATGGCCAATGGGTATATGCGCCGGTCCTGACGCCAATGCCTGCAGACTCTGTGTTGGCGTATAAACGGCGCGGCTTTGTAGGGCGCTTTGCCGTTCAGGCAGAGAAGCCGGCGCCTGCGATACCCACCGTCGATGATGCCAGTCGGATCGCGATGCGTAGTCGAGTTCAGCGAGCCGGGTCTGAGCAAGCTCGGTACATGTCCTTGCTTCTACGGATAGAGTAAATTCGCAAAGGGGGAGGCGTTTGTGGGTTGGGCGTTTTGTATAGAGCATGAGCGGATGGGGAAAAACGACGGATCGTGGTTGCCACTATTTCCGCGCGTCGAGATATTGTACTGAAGCGTTGCTTGTGTGTGTGCAGGGTGCAAGGCGATAGGTACTTCACCTGTAGGCAAAACTACGGGGTGTTCGTGCGCCCGGATAAAGTGAAAGTCGGGGACTACCCGGTGGAAGAAATTGACCTGGAAGACGAAGAGATGTAGCTCCTGCTCCCCACGTTTGCCAATAGTTGAACTGCGTGGCCCACGTTGATATTATGACAGCAAATGGTATCGCGCAAGTCAGCTCTGTGCCTAGGCATCATCGACGCACAAATCCCAGCAGTCATCAGACCACATGTCTCCGTTCGGTAAAAGCTGGGGTAGCCATGCCTCTACCTGCACGAGCCCTTCTTCGGATGGGAACTCTTTAGAAACCTCCGCCACAGACTCTGCGGGAACGTAAATTTTTTCGATGGACTGCGCGGTTGCCTTGCGTTTGGCCAGAAAGGCACGCA
This sequence comes from Athelia psychrophila, assembly GCA_001630335.1. Lineage (NCBI taxonomy): Eukaryota > Fungi > Basidiomycota > Agaricomycetes > Atheliales > Atheliaceae > Athelia > Athelia psychrophila. The sequence continues at coordinate 298,898 of KV417502.1, read as the reverse complement.
GTTCGGCCAGCGGGATAGGGTATGGATGTGGGTACGTGGCAGGGATAATCGCGATTGTCCGCAAGTTTGGCAGATATGCTGCGCGTTTGGGTCCCTTTGCGGGTGGGTCCTTTTTTTGTTGATGTCCAACTGAGTTGAACCGCATCGCTATTCCTGCAAACACCATGCGTTTGTTCTTCTTGTCTACCTGCGCCCCCATGCTTGCCATCCCATCCCTTGTGTAGGATCGTCTTCTTCGACGTCTGCATCGTCTTGGCGGTGCTCACTGGTGTGTAATACATCGAGTCCTGTACTGGACCTTCGCTGACAAGAGCCGCTTCGCAATTCTCGTCCCTGCTGTCGCCGGTCGGCTTGCCATGCTGTGAACGGGTTCGCGTTTCGTCCAATGGGTGGGTGCCACAAGTGCCCCTTATTCTCCTGCGATCTTCAAGTTCCAGCTATATTGACGTGGTGGAGCCAGGTGATGGCTAATGGTTCTGTCGAGTTACATGTCAAGCGGTGTTGATGGTAAACATAATTCTTCACCATTAGCACTTCTAATTTAGTTGCTTTGGTGCGAGCAAGCATGCCAGGATTTATCGTGACGCGGCAGATCACGATAACCATGGACCGCTATGGACGTCATGTCCATTGGGCTGGTCGCGTCCTGCTCAAGATATCGGCCAGGACGGTGCCACCGCTCGCCCGTCCCGATGCTTCGAGGGATGTGGCAGCTCGCCGATCGTTGTCAAACACCATTAGCTTCGGATTAGATGTGCTCCTTCGTGTGTGCCGCGCTCATCCAGATCCTCACCCGGCGAAGCTGCATGGCTCTTGGCAGGGTACGCGTCGACGGCGGTCGACGATGGGCTACCGCGCTGTTGTTCATCATGCGGTGGATGTACGGTTAGCTCTGCCGAGCGGCAGCGGCACGATGGGTCTCGCCTGGGGGCCGTGCGTGATAAATTGTCCAGTTTTTTGTATGCCTAGCAGTCGATGTCAATGGAGTGGAGACTTGGTGCGCGTTGAATGGAATGCAGCTGATGCGCGTAGTGGCTGAATCGGTGTTGTGCTGGGAGGCACGAAACGCGGAGACGCCAGATCCACGCCAAAAGTGCGCGCCTAGCAGTCGACACAGGGACTCAAGGTCGTGGGTGTCTTCGGCTCATCGGGGTCAATGAGGTAGTCGGTGGAGTTTGAATTCTATAGTCGCGATTTTTGAACGGTATCTGGATCCCTCCAATTTGTCGATGGTGCTTCCTGTCGGCGGTCCATTCAATTCTTGTGCATCATCGCGGTGTACGAAGAACCACGGCTAGCCGATCCTTTGTGTTACCACGGCCAGAACGCTCTACGATGCCGTCGTTCTCATCTTGGCAGGCGTGTCCTGCTTCGAATATTGCGGTCATGGTTGACCTTTGGTGGTTCCATTTCGACGCTGGCGCAGAGTGCAGATGGGCTGTTTAGGGATGTTGGTGTCGATCAGGAAACGCCTTGGAACGCTGATATTTTTTCTCCCGTTTCCTCACCGCTGCAGCGCCGTAATTATAGGTGGAGTAAGAGGCGTGATGGTAGAGCTTGGTCTCTCGCTGGTTCTATGCCGAATGTTTCGTGCCGCGGATGGTGCTGTTGTGGGAATTTTGGGTCAGCAGCCGTTCAACAGGAAAGCAAATAAATTGTTACTTCGTGACAGTATTGACTTATTGACTGGGAGCGTTTATATTCAGTTGAAGTGAGCCCGTGTAACTGGCATTTGGTGGCTAGGTGGTGAACGTAGACGTGAGCGAGGTCCTATCTCGAAGGCTGTCGCAGTGAGCTACAGTGTGCAAGGCCCATCAGTTAATTTTGGGCGTCTGAGTCGCAAGTCGCATGCTTATTGTGTGATCGGTGATGCTAAACAAGACGGCAGCCGACTATACGTTGCTATCACCGACTTCTCGTGGGTCAAAGTCATAGGTTATGAATGATCATGTCGCAAGCATATATGCCATTCCGAATATCATTGATATTGTTGAGTGAGTCGAGATTTTCGCTATGTGGCCAGGTTGGCGATGATAAGTTGGAGCCACTTGGAGCAATTCATATTGAATTTAGGCCCTCGCATGCGCAGTTTTCCGGCTAGACATTATGTAGAGCTTCCGGGGGCCCTGTGGCTGGGCCGTTGGTGGGCCACCATAAGATTTCCTCCAAGACAGGCACGTAAAAATTACGGCCGCGTTCCTATGCAGATATACAAGACTCGCTTCGCTCGATCACAAAGGGCTCGCAGGGACAGGCAGGGACTCGCGTACAAGGCTCGCTTGCTTGCGGCGGGTCCCGTGCTATCGCACCGGCCATTGGAGCAGGCCGGTGCCGAATTCGAACGCCTGTCAAGGAAGCATTAATATTGGGAAGTCATTTCTAGGATGTTAAGTACCAGCTTCTGTATCTATCGTTCAAAGAATGATCATCCAGCCTGTATGAGATAGAAATGGCACAAATTACCTCACAAGTGAATGCAGCCAAAGACCATACTGCGCTGGTCGTTTGTGCGCCAGTAAATTCAATTGCAAAGCGCGACTGTATGTAGTGGCAACTTTCCACTGGGCATCACGACAAGCATGCGATCGATGATCGGTAATCGCATCAACGTGAATACGTATATGCATACTTAATCATAGTTCCTGGGCGGGACTGATTTAAATCATACGTATGCTTCGTTATCCTTTCCTCGGCGGCTCGGCCCGCGTACTCACAAGAGCTCGGGAAGAGGAGCAAGAAACCTTCAAATCAAAGATTCAATGTTTGACATCCAGACATCATAGTAAGGATGTATGCAAAGGGGAATTCGCTCGTATAAATCTCGGGGAAAGCGTGTTCACAAACGCAGTTTTCAGTTGTGATGCGTTAGATCGGACGGTTCTGTCCCCACGCAACCATTTGAAATAATTGTCTGGCTGGCACAGATAGGCACAGATAGCACGAGAGTCTAGCTAGGGTTATATAAGCGACATCTCCGTTTGCGTTCCAGAACCTGAACCCGCCCGGTCATCGGTAGCAACGTGATCAAGAAAGCTAGCAGCTGATGTATTCATGCAGAGCGGCATATTTATTTATATTCCTTCCAGACGCCAAGGGCAGCTGAAAACGCGCCAGCGAAATTGTTGGAAGATGTGGTGTGACCAATGCCGGCGCGCAGCCTGGAACGAAGTATACGGGAGCGAATTAATCGGAAATGACCCCCACACGGGTCCCAGTAGTCATACCAAAAAAAATGAAGACAATCGTTCCTTCCTTATGGTCTGATCTTAAACGCGCCCTCCGAGCCGTACCTCAAATCCGCGCGTGGAAACACGAATACACGGTCGATTCGCGCTATACGAAGACGCGCGCGTTGTGGCGCATCAAAGCTGGCATGTGACTAAATTGCATCCGGTTTTTGAGGTACGGCTTCGCATGCGCCATTAGCGCAAGACTAGTCACTTGGTAATAATAGCTCATGCGCGTAGCCTTTGCGTAAGCCGACCTCGACGTGGCCGTTTGATAGCTGATAGGAGAGTATCTGTCCCCACGTTGTTCCATGCACCCGCAGGGCAGTGAGAAGCGGCCCTCCACCCGACACCACATCTAGTGATCCATAGAGCTCGAAATTCTCGGGAAAATTGGTGCATTACATGTCTGGGGCGGTAGGAAAGGGGCTTTTAGGCCGGCCAATAAGTCGAGTTGTGCAAAGAGGTCTTTGCAATCATACGTATTAACGAAGAGGTGGCAACAGAGGGCAACAGCGGACCACAGCGGACCACGTGGGGGCGAATCAGTTCGGTACAGGTGCCTATTTGAGTCTAAGTGGTAAATGGCCACCACGAAGGTCGATAGGCACGATTTTAGACCTTTCAATTTACGCTTGCGTCTTGTCCAGCAGCGTATGGTTAGATTTGCAAAGGATCTTGGTCCAAAGCTTGGGTTCGAGTGCTAGGGCAACTTCTCCCCAATGTTCTGTCTGACAATGATTTCAGAGCGTTGCTGCGGGGCAGAATCTATCTGAGACATTGAATTTCTTGAAGATGTCTCCCAAGACTTCAGTCGATGGGAGGCCTGGTTTAGGATTGCGCTGCGTACAGCCCCGCAAGTTTCAAGAGAAGAGGCGCTCGAGTACTTGGCTTCGATTTTGTGCATCTGCACATTGACGCAAGGCCGGTGTGTAGACATTCTCTCATGGCGATAATTGTTCACTTGAGGGGCTAGAACAGGAGCATTGTTAGCATGATCTGCGTGAATGTGAACACTGATGAAGATTCTCCAAATCCCGACAGTTGCTCAATGCTTTGTTGCTTTGACTGTCACCCGCAAAAGAGCGGCGGTATCTTGGGGGTTGAATCTAATGTTCACCTTATGCAGCCGAGCAGTTTCTAGAGGTAGAGGTAGACAATCAAGAGCCATAAGCTTAAGTCTTGCCTGAACCCCCCTTCTGCTTGGCGCAGCCAATAGCCTGCGTGGATAACAAGAAAAGATCTGGAGCTTGAAAATTCGATCCCCAGTTTCCTTGCTCGTCAAACTTTCATGGATCTCACAATCCACCTATTCAGCACGCGCCCAAAAGTTCGAATCAAATACACTCATAGCGTTAATAGTAAGTATAGCGAGACCCAACCAACTGCGAAAATTTTCAATCGAGATGCATTCCACCGTTCGGCGACATCTATCAAAGAACTCAGTTTCGGCGAAGGTTAAAAGGCAGTGACAGCGCGGCCTGGAACTCACGGCCTGGCCGGTAATGAAATGCGACTCTTTCGAGGCTATATAGGACACCAAACTCGCGACATCGTCCACTTGCCCTATGTAGCCCAGCGCGGAGTTTGCAGTGAAATTAGCTTTTGTGACTTCGACGTCCAGTTTGAACTCCTTGGCAAAGGTGGAGTTTATGCTGTGCCCTGGATATGGAGTCCTTTGAGCACGCTTCCCGCGGTGAGATGGCACAGCTGCTTACACAGCGGCGTATCGATGCAGCCAGGCGCATAGGTGTTCACCGTGATTCGATGTGGGCTCATCTCTTGTGCTACCCGGACGATGATTTAGCACGCCCAGTCGAGGAACTGAGCAGCCAGCCACGCACCCATGGACTGTGAGAGCCCCCGTAATGCAAATTTACTGGCAACGTAGGGAGCTACCGATGGAGTGCCTAATCCTTGCTCAGTTATACGCAAGTTCTGCCCAATGAAAGGTCACGCACCTATCTTGCCTGCGACAGACGATGCGCCAATAAGCCGCCCGCCGCGGCCCTGCGCGATCATCTGTATCCCGGCGTACTTCCAGCAGAAGAACGCGCCTCTGATATTGGTGTTGAAATGGGCGTCCCAGCTGTCCTCGGAGGCTGCACAAACGCGCTCAATGTGCTGCCGAATTTCGAAAGGGTGGGCAGTGGAATCTGGATGCACGCACTCTCGATGACGGAGCCGGTGTACTGGCATATCCCGGCATTCGCTACCATCTGGGGCGATGTATCATGTCAGACGACGAACCGGAAGCGACAAAAGGCTTTAAGGATCCACGCACGACGTCCAGCCCCCCAAAATGCTCCACCGCGCTCGCCACCATCACCATCACCTCCTCCTCCCGGCTGACGTCCGCGGGCACAGCGAACGCCCTCCGCCCCTTTGCGGCGATCGCTGCAACGAGCGAGTCCAGGCCCGGCCGGCTGCTCGGGAAATCGTTCACGGCGATATCGAATCCGTCATCGGCGAGTCTGAGCGCGACGGCGCGGCCGATGCCCTGCGCACACCCCGTAACGAGCGCTGTACCGATCGACATGGTAGATGTGGGATAAGCCGGCTGAGGGCCTGAGCCTCGTGGCGATTATGAAGTTTGAGAATTGATGGGGGCTTACCGAGAGAACGGTAGGATGACTGGCGGATGGACGGCGTCGGGAAGGGTTGGAAGAGCTCGCGAGCGGGACAGCAGAGCAGTCCAGTGGTGAAATGGGTCAGTCCGCAACACGGAGCGCCAGCGAGATGGATGGCTACGACCTCCGCAATCCGATCCGATACTAGCCTCCCGCCACTGGTCACACAAAATAACGCAGACATACATAGTACGCTAGTACTGAACAGTGGCCAGTGGTGCTTGCATTGCTGCCGCCGTAACTTAGAAAAGGTTAACCCTCTGAGGCCGATGCCTCGCACACGTCTAGCAACGATACTACCAGTGGCCCACCTTTTGACAGAGGACCACCTTTTGACAATCCGCTCCTGTGAGCTCAAATCAAGGCTCAATGAGCTCAATCTTTTTTTCACAGAAAGCTGAATATGTGAGGAGCATGAGAGTGAATTTTTCACGAATTTAGATACATCTTGTAGAGTACATAGAGCGTAGGTAGAGGGTAAAACGATGAGATTTTGGTGAATCTTGGGTCAATCTCATTCGGAGACACCCAATTTGAAGCCGTTGGTGAAATAAATATTCAAGCCTAATCTTACAGTCATATAATACAATATAACACAAGCCGGCGATGATCTATGACGTGTAGAAAGCAGACGAAGGGATGCAAGAGGATGCCTTGGGCCACGCCACGTGTTGTCAAAAGGTGGTCCACTAGGCTCGGGAAACTTACACTGCGAAAAATAAAATACAAAAAAATCATACTCATATGCTTTCGATGTTTCCCCTTCTATCTACAAAGCTCCGGGAGAGAAAAATGGGACAAGGACACAGTATTTGGTCGAAGACCGAAGTTCTGTCAAAAGGTGGGCCGGTGTTAGTAGGCCAACTGACAGCCTGGCCTCGTGGGGGTTTAAGGGACCTGGCACATGGCGTATCTGCTTTGAGAGACATTGGACACACATAAATGGCGGTAGAAAAGGCCAGAGGATAAGGAAGCGCGGGTTATGTGCATTTATGCTGTTCCATCTAGTATGGCAGGTGGTGAGCATCGAAGGATGCAATGGGTGATGGGGGACAAGAGAAGATAATGTTGACTGAAGGAAACGATACTCGCACTCTTGTGCAGGCCCGGCGCCCGGCGCTCAGGAACAGAATAGACCACTGATAATATGGATACAAGCAGCAAATAGATAACAACGAGAGCAAAACAAAAGCACGAACTAAACACCGCCTGCACTGCGCCCAGCAACATCATCGCCGATACCCGCCTTCCGCCACATGTCGTTCATGCGGATATGGCTCAGGGGACATCTCCCGTTCTCGGTCCAATTCGCGGTGGTAGGCCCCATTCCCGTTCCCGTTCCCGTTGTGGTACCCAGGCTCGTAGCCGCTGCCATTCGTCTGTGCATATGGTGATCTCTCCCTCCTGCCATGAGCGTAGGGGTGGGCGCGATTCGGCGAGGAGATCTCCCGGTGGCGCGTCGATGTATACGAATGGGAGCGGGAGTGCGGATGTGCAGTTTGGGACGCGAGCTGTTGAGCCTGCGCGAGCTGCTGTTGGATTTGGTGGGTGACCTGCAGCTGCTGCTGGTCGATCGCCATGAGGAGGCCCACTGCATCCAGGAGCAAGCTAGCGCCATCTTCAGTGGTGCGGAGCAGGAATGGGAGCGAGGGGACCCACTCGTTCTCGGCCTGCAGCCTTTTCATGCGCGCGTTCGCCATGCCGAGGTCGCGCACGTACTCTTCGTGCACGGAGTTGACGGACTCGTACTTCTGGCGCAGCGCCAGGAATCTGGCCACAATTCATTTAGTTAGCATACCGGGTATTAAACGAAGGCACACACTTTTCTTTGTAGGGTGTGCTCACGACGCGGTCGCGTGCTGAGCCATTGACAATGCTGATGCTCTCAACCTGTCTCTAAATCAGAGCTGCTCTGAATTTGGGCTGGAAAAGCTGCGCACCTTGACTTTATCTTCCACCTTTGGAGGCCCGACGCCGTTTGGAAACTCTGGATAGGGAGACCCATGGGCACTGGGATCCATTGTGGTGGTACAGGGGAGAGAGTTACATAAGCGATCATATGAAGTGGCCTCGAGGCAGCTGGCGTGACAGGACTGCGACTGAGTGCACATCAAGCGACATAAGCGTCCGTCCCTTTGTGTGGTAGTGAGCGCTCCTCCCAACCATCACCCTTGCTTTCAGGTCTCCTTCATTCTAGTATCATCCCCTCTCCACGGGATTCACGACGGCTCGATTATAACACCTAACGACTTCGCAATTTGCGACCCAAGGACTATCACTTGATTGACTTTGGCAACGGATTGCCATGGCAGAACCGGTATTCGAAGATGGCGACCCCCTCGGCGAGTATCTGAAAGGTGCGTTGCTTGTTTTGTCGATTCCAGGAGCCTGGGCTAATGGCTATATGTAGAGGCGGGAGATACGATGCCCGGCCACTCGGACCCCACATACTCCCAAGATGTTCTATGGAGTACACTCGTTTCCGCCTTCCACGCATGCCTATCCTATCTACCAACGGACACCCCCCTGACCCATGAGCACCACGCGAGTCCCTTCGCAGAAAGGTTCAAATACGACATCATATCATCCTCACTTCTCGCGACTACGGCCGACTTTGCGCCCCTTCGCTCAGGGTCTTCGCTTGGGACTCCTGCCTTCCCGGGCGCTTTGGGGCACAGCAGGGGGAGCAGTGTCTCTCAAGATCACCAACACCGGGGGCCGGTAGAGCAGGGCCAAGGCCTTGTAGACAGGCGCGCACCGCGAGCGCCGGCACAGGGACATGTGGATGTCAGACCCCTCGCAGCCCTTGGCCTAGTCCTCGCGATTCTCACTGCTGGCTATCACGTTCTCGCTGTGCTCACCTTACTCAGCGGCGGTGCTCTCTTTCTCGTTCTAAACAGCCAGGCCTCGCCCCATCCCGTGGCGGAACAGGAGCCGGAAGCAAGACAGGAGGAAGACAAGACAACTCCGAACATGACCGCACTGCACGAGCTTATCGTGGCCGGCAGCATATGGGATTCCATCGTACACTCCACCATTGCGCTGCTCGAGTCTGAGGAATCTGCCCCCTCCACATCATTCTCCTCCCCCTTCCCCTCCGTTCCCCCTACGTCTATGTCACCCTCTTTCTTCCACGGCAACAACTCCATCAACGGACCCACCTCTCCATCCAAATCCCCAACCAAGCTCTCCTCCAGACTCTCGCCCGCGTCTCTAGCATTGCGCGGTGCGTTGCAGTCCGCACTCTCGATGACTCACGCGCACTGCGACAGCGTCCGCGCCCTCCTCTCGGCGCTCACCCTCCCCGGCGAGCTCGCGCAGATGGCCGAGATGTACGCGCCGCCGTCCCCGGGCCCCTCGCGCTTCCTCAGCGCCCGGGACTCCCCAAACAACCTCAGCCACGTCTTCGGCGGGGCGCCGGGCGTGGGGCGGCCCGTGAGCTTCCCCGGCTCGAAGCTGACGACCCCGAGCCGGGACAGGCAGAGACTCGTAAAGAGGGCAACATGGGACGGGCACGTCGCCGCCCCGCAAAACGCCGCCGTTGCCAGCAGCCCGAACGTGACGGTGCGCAAACGCAGGGCCGGGCGGAGGATGGGGGAGATGAAGAGCCTTGACCTCGGCTCCTCGCAGGCTGACCGAAGCCAGGGGGACGAGGCGAAGGGCGACGACGAGACGCCGTTCGGACCCGCCGCGCTGGGCCTACACCGCACGCGCAAGCTAAGCGGGCTCTCGCAGCTCCTCTCCCCGGGTTTCGCGCCGTCCACCCCCCCGCGCCGGGCAGCTGCCGCCCCGGTTACGCCGCCGTCCGTGTCGTCCGCGCATGCCGCCCCTTACACGCCGTACATGCCCCGCACACCGTTCGCCGGTGGGAACCCGGCTTACGGCGGACGCCACCATCTGAGCCTGGGGGCACTCCACTCTGCGCTGGCCGGTGCGCTGGCGTCAAAGCGCTTCGCGTGCGCCCATTTGCTGGCGCTGCGGTTTGACGAGGAGGATGCGTCTCCTCCGCCCCCCGCCCCGCACTCGCACTCTTCGCGTCCGCATTCACGCCGCCGCTCGCGGGCACCGGGTTCGTCGCAAGACGGCAGGGAGGACGAGGAAGAGAAGGAGAGAGAGCGCGAGGCATACTGGGAAGACGTGCGCTCCGTCATGGGTCTCCTCGCCTCCACGCTCTCCGACACCGCAGCGAGCCTCGTAGAGGCCCTCGCGGAGGCCGAGGAGCAAAGGCGGCGAGACGGCAATCCCACGCCCACCTCCGAGGGCTACCGCTCCCTGCCCCGCTCCCTGCTGGATCCCGACGCCAGCTTCAGCGTGGTCGGGGGCTCGGACATCGGCGACGACGTGTTCGATTCGCCGAAGGGGGCGCGCAAGCGGCTGATGCTGGATGTTCTGAACATCGACGACCAGGGAGAGGGCGAAGCGGACGGCTTCGCCCCGGCCCCGAGCCGTCTCTCGCGCTTTGCCGCACACGTGGGCGCGATACAAGCCGCGCTCGATGGCGCAAAGGAAGATCTGGACGACTGCGTCGCTGCCGTGCGCCAAAGCACCGCCGGGGCGGGTGCCGAGGCGGCGTCGAGCGGCGGGGAGGACCGGAATGCGGAGGAGGAGGCGATGCTGGCGTATGAGCGCATGCGCCGGGAGCTGGGCCTCGCGCTCAGGGAGTGTGAGCGGGGCAGGGAGAAATTGGCTGAGCTCATTGCCACCAGGGCTTCCTCGACGACGGACGCTGAGGAGGAGGGGGAGGGGGATGGTGTGCCAGAGCTAGCCGAAGACAGCGACCGCTCGGACAAGCACGACTCTGTGGGCGTGCACACGCGCACACCCACGGTGGAGTTCCACACAGACCCGCTCATAGCTGCGCCGGACCCACACTACCCCGACGACGACGGGGTGGTGCCGCCAATGGGCGCGGAACTGGTGTACGAGGCGGAGCCCGAGCCCGCAGTCACGTTCAACCGGGAGCGGTCGAAGCTGACCCGGGAGGAGCGGATCAGAGTAGCAAAAGCGAAGCGGGACAGCGGGCTTGGCCTGCTCGATAACCAAGAAACCGAACAAAACGACGGCAGCCAGGAGGGGGAGCCGTGGAGTCATGGCGTGGATGTGGTGCAGGAGCTGAAGGATGTGATTTGGCAGGTGGGGGAGAGACGGCGGAGACAGGCTGAGGTTGAGCTGTGAGCCGTTTGACGGGACTGGTATGCTAATTTGACGACGAGGATATACCCGGTGGTGTGGAGCTAGACTGGTGCAGGGAGTCCCGGTAATTTGGATAGTATGTACTTATCCGTACCTTATTTTCGCTATATTTTGTGCTTTTTTATAAACAGTATATATCATTCATCGCAATTGCATGCATGTTCTCATATCTGCTATGTTGTTCAGATGGAAAGGAAATGAAGCTGCCCTGCAGTGGTATACCCCTACCCGGGCCCCTACGAGCCCTTCTTCGAAGGAAATTTATCTGGGGACCATTGCCAGAAACCCTGCTTCAACATACAACGTTAGGGTGGGCCGCCGCCTTGTGTCTGACCAGTTGACCAGTAGGCGTCGTATTTCGGCCAATGGCAAGGAATCCGACCGCTCATTCGTAGAAATAATCGTGATTGACTGCTGCAGCTCAGGCGAAAGTGTTGAGCGTTTGGGCTCTATTCTTGCGTCCTTTCCGTCTCCATTAGAGATTACTGGAACTTTATAAGCTCACTTAAATAAACTCGCTCGTAAACAGAATTCCAGTCTGAACCAAAAGTCTGAACAGTCCTGTGACATATTAGTACTGCCGAGTCCCTCCGAGTCATCGTAATCTTTCGCGTAATCTTCAGTCAATAGTACTTGCAAGTCACTCCTCAGCACTTTGCTGTTAATTTGTAAGGACTTCTCTATCGATCCACCATATATCTCTACTCATCCACTGGAATCCAAGCTCAGCACAATTTCACAGGCGAAACGGCTATGACCATTCCTCTGTCAGTTCAACCTGAAGCTGCCTCGCCGATATCCGCACTACCATTCGAAACTCTTGCCGGAATATTCGAGGTTGCGCATGCCGATCAATCTGAAAAGCACGTCATCGAGGTACTCTTATCCAGTGTGTGTAGACACTGGCGAGATGTCGCTCTAGGGACGCCCAAGCTTTGGACCGTGATTCGATGCAATACATCTGGGAAGCAACCCGGAGCCACTCCCATATATCTTCGCAGATCGAGCCCTCTCCCCATAGACCTGACTATTGGAATCAATGGTCATAAACTCAGTCGAATGAAAGTGCTCTTTCAACTGCTAGGCCGCCATTATTGGCGATGTCAACATCTTCGTGTCATCTGTGTGGGTCAGACGGTGCTTCATCGACTCCTTCAGGATTTGCAATCCATCAGTGCTCCGTTTCTCCGCTCCATCGAAATCAATTGCCAGAACTATGCTGTGTCTAGAGGTGCACGCACAGGAGATATATTTGCGGGAGGGGCCCCGATGCTAGCAGAAATCCGCTTCAATAACATCGAACTGGAACGCTGTTTGCCCCCATTGGCATCCGTAAAAGCCATCTACCTCCGGCAATCTATATACGGGGATCTAGCACCGGAATCTACTTTCTGGTTAGAAATGATTGCAACTGCGACGTCCATTCGCCACCTTCAGATAGACTCTGACACAGTCGTCCAAGATTGGACATCCTCCACAATCACAGTCGAAATTCCCCTTCTTCGTTCATTGTACCTCTTCTGTGGCTCAGATGATCCATGGGGTGTCGACGTCGCAGTACCGCTGGATCGCATCACAGCTCCTAACCTGGAAGTGCTCATGCTTCGCGGCATAGAATCATTCGGTGCTTTCATGTCTTTACATAAATTTCCATATTTGCACACAATCGTGCTATGGGACGCTATCGGAGAAGCAATCGACTTGCTGGAAAGCTTTCCACTTCATGTTCAACACATTATATGCGGCAGCCTTGCAGATTTTGACTATCAATTACTCCTCAACGGACTGAGCGATGGGGGTGAAGGAGAGGGTGAAGGAGAGGGTGAGGGTGAAAGAGGTGATACCACAGAATCCCAGGAGATTTTTGAAGAACGAGCGCAAACCGGGGAAGGTGTCCATGAAGGGCAAGGCGAAGACGCCGAGCATAGCCATCTGGAGCAAAACGGAAGTACTGGCGAAGGGGTACCAGAGATAGGCCATAAAAAAATAGGCCCTCCGACATACGTGCCACATCTACAGACTATAGCAATCCTCCCATCACCCCGCTGCGCGTTTCCGTTGGAAGCAACACGAGACATGCTGATCATCCGAAAATATAGAGGTCGACCTTTACGGAAGCTCTACGTAGCCACGAGGTTTCTTGCGGAGGTATCTGAAGAGCTTCAGATATGGGATGGCCTTGTGGAAGTGGAGGTGTGGCGACCCCAGTTAACGCCGTGCTGGCCAAATTTGTGGAAATAATGTGAGTCCGCAATGCTTTGTCTGTCCAATCGCTGAACATCCGTGGCGTCCGAAACAGTCGGAATCCGAGATTACTGAGTTTTTGAGTGGACGCCAGTGCCCACACATAGCTCAGACGTGCACCCTGTACATAAAGCAAGGAGAGTTGAACCGATTTGGTCCTTGCGGGTGCGAGTGTATCTACAACCTTGATTTGTAACAGTAATTATTTAGCAGCTTCATGCAACTCCCCAGACCAAGACACCACAATGCTAACTATTTAGCTAGCAAACGAAAAAGGCATGCACATAGGAGAACTTGTAGAGGCGGTCATTTCATTCAGATTGCATAGCTAAGACGTGCCAAGATACCGCATTTTCCTTCCCAGATACATCTTCCCAGGCTCAAAAAGAGTAACATCAGCCTCTTCATCCAGATCCATGCCTTCGATGAGACTCGTATGCGTTGTGTTAGGTGGCGAGGTTGCGCAGCGTAAGAAGTCTTCAATGGAAATCCGGAGAGGTCCAGAATCAATGCTGGGAGAACAATGGATAGACGCTGTCAATGGCTTGTGCTCAGTAGGCAGAATTTTCGGTTTGAATCGGTTCGGCGAGGAAAGAAGTGTCTTGGACGGTCGAAGCTTGGTTATCTGCTGAAGGATATGCAAGGGTGATGTTGAAGAGTGATGCAGCCCAGCCCAGCGGTTCCAGAAGGACACTTGTGCAGAGTTGTTCGACGCGGCAAGAGGCTTTGGAAGCGGTTTGCTTGTAGATCTACGCGAGCGGAGTGATAGAAAAGGCATGGCGCAAATCAGTGGAAGATCTCGGTGTTTGATGAACAAGATCTGGCAAAGAAGGAAAGACACGAACAGAGACTCGAGGAGGGCTTCTACGTTTGAGCCGGAATCAACTAGAGTTGAGTCGCTTTGATCAGTGCAAGTAGTCGCGGAAGTGTTGAGTGTCCTGTCAGCGTCCTCAATGCTATGGTCTTCTTCGTAACGGGTTAGAGCGGCTTCATCTGAAGGAGAGGGACCTGTGAATCGGTCAAGAAGATGCAGCGAGGATTTATCGGGGCTGCCGAGAGGTGGGCTGTCAAACATCGAAGGGTCGTAATATGAATCGTGCGATATGGGGTGAGTAGCGACAGAGTGGTGTGTATATGCTGAATGTTCAGAAGAGCGGGTTGCAGAGGAAACGTCATGTATTCGCAGAGATATCGGTGTGAGAAAGCGAGCCTTTTTGAACGAATTTCTCTCTTGATCGCAGTCAGCATCGGCAGGTAGACGAGGCCGCTTGGCTGGTCGTCCGTAAAAGGAACTGCACGCAGGGGTGCCAAAGATTGATGAATGCGAAGGTTGAGAGCCAGCAGTGTGATCGAATGGGTCGTCATGCGAACTTTCAGGAGTACAATCGAGAGTCGAGGGCACAGGAATGTGGTCTGCGTCTAGAATCAGCAGCTCGCACACTTCTTCAATCGATGCATCAGATGCGGTATGGCTAGCTTGATCGCATCGACAATTTTGGCAACTTGAAAGCGATGTACTGCCGCACTGACAGCCATCCGTGGATTCATATGAGTCTGAAAAGTCATTTTAGATGCCAGTTTTTTTGCGAAGATGTGGAGAAGACGGCGTGTAATTGCCAATAGGAGCGTATGTTGACAAGTCGCATAAGCAGTTCGCAAGCATACACTCACCGTCCAGGATGTATGCTCCGATGGGTATCGAGAGACTTGCTTTTACAGCTTCACTAATCCAATTAGCGTGGATAGGCTGGTATTAGCAGATGTATGCGTCAATGATATGGACGTCAACTGGAACTGGTGCACATACTATCACAGATCTCGAGAGCAATCTGACGAGACGCGTCTCAGCAATCGATGTATAGGGCGCTAGATCACTTCCAGCCCAGCACCACGCACTTTTCAACCCAAGGGTCATTGCTTCCAGCACAGAAGAAGTACGTCGCGTCGTAATTGTCGCGCTTGTCGATCGTCAGGGTGCCTCCATGGCTCGCTGTGAGCCCTATCATATCAGCACATTTGGCACGTTGTGTCAGTAGAATTGTTCCGACCCCATGCATAGAGAAGGTTATCCGATACGAGGGGGCTGAAGCAGGCTGGTCGAACAAGTGATGTCCAAAGCGAGTGCTACTTGCGATTTCATCAACCCACCTTTTCCTGAGAATATTTGCATTGGGGCCTGGAGACTCAGAGCGCTGTAGGTTTCTGTCGGTCACTTGTATCGTGATTGAACAGAGCCCAGAGCCAGAGCCGTGGTGATCGTACACGCGTGGTCGCGTCAGTCGATGAAGGGGAGAGCGAGAGAGTTTGCGCCACCGCAACGGGACAAGGCCTCAGTCTTTCCTTCAGACTTCGTCAACTTGCTTCAAGCTAGGCTCGAACGCTGTCGATAAGCAGCTACCGACGGAGACTGGGATCGACTCTAGCTTCAAGCTTAGTACTTGATATAAACTTGATATGATTCCGAAACTTCGAGGACGACGGGCCGGCCGAGAGCACGAAGGCATCTCAGACGACCGAGTTTCTTTCTCCGCCCAATAACGACAACTTCTTCCCGCGTCTCTTCAGGCCTCTTCTTTGCGCCGCCATCCATTATATGCATTTCTATGCCTTCATGCACCGGTGCATGTTGGATAAATGTCGGTCTGGACCATTGGGCCATCTTTATCCCGTTGACGTAGGTTGACCCATCCTCTGACCCGAGGATGGGTCGGGCTTGGTCAGGCTTGAAAGCTTGAGGCCCGTGCCATCCGATAGGAGCGGTGTCCATTACTCGACGTACGTGGGCGGAAGCAAGGAGGATCCAGGCAAGTACAGTACGGCGGGTGCGCTCGAGCCTCGGTCTCTGATCGAGATTTGCGTCCTTGTTGCGGGAGAAACTCCCCAGTCCTGGTCCAGAGCTTGCCGCTTGCTTGCTCTTCTCAAAGTACTCAACATCACCACCCACGCGCAATTCATCTGGAGCAAAAGTCGCATCGATAATGACTTTTCTGTCATAATTATTAATGACATCCGCGGAAGCATCTGCCAGGCCATGCGGTGCTAGCGCACAAACGGACCTGCCAGTGGATCGCAATGTCAGCTTCTGTACGGCCTTCGAATGGGCTGAACATTGTGCAGCTGCCGTCGATCTTATCATAGAAGCGCACCGGGATGTCTTTCAGTCGGTCCTGGGGGTACATATACTTTGGAGATGCGTCGAGCATCGTCACCAAAGTACTCGCTACAAGCTATCTGAATCACTGCAGCGAATCAGCACAATCATACTCTAATGCCTACCCAAATTTCCACTGTATATCCGCCTATGGATGGGACCGTGGGACCCGCCGCTCTGGTCGACTTTCACCTCGAGCACAATCCTACTCACGCGGCCTATGTGTACTCCGAAGCCCCGGGCTCTCTGGTCGAAATTTCGTTTCTTGAGTTCGGACGCGCAGCCCACCGTGCCGCCCATCTTCTTCGTCCCAAGCGATCAGGCCCAGAAAATGAGGTCGTTGCATTCATCGCCAATGTCGATGTCTTACTGTATCAGACTCTTGTGGCGGGTATGATGCGCGCAGGTTTAGTGGTGAGTGTTCTCCTCCGCCACCGTCCAGAGATGCCCTCTCATACTTATTGCAGCCATTCCCCATCGGCCCGCGCAACTCTGCAGAGGCGATGGTATCGATGCTGCAGAAGAGCGGATGCCACCGCATCCTCACCACCTCCGTCACTCTTGGCCCTCTCATCGCCCAGATCAAAGCTCTCACATCAGCCGACTCCGCTCTTACATTCGAAGATGCACCTACAGTCTCGCAATGCTACCCTTACCTCGGGCAGGAGGCGTTTTCTCATCCATTCGCCCCATATCCTGTGCCTCAAGCACCTCTTGATCTGGATCAGCTCCTCTTCTACCTGCACTCGTCAGGAAGCACGGGCTTACCCAAACCGGTCCCCCAGACTAGCAGGACATTGCTTGGATGGTGCTCGCCAGGTCCGCTCCTCTTCCTTCATTACCCCATATACAATAGCTAACGCGAAGTCAATCATCAGGTTACGTGGTCGACTTGCGTCGCGTCTTCAGGCTCGGCGGGATGCACCTTCCCCCGTTCCATACCCTCGGCATGACCATGCAGCTGTTCGTACCACTTGCTTCGGTGATGACCGTCGCGCTCTACCCGCCGACCTCGCTTACGGACCATAACACCCCGCCCGCGGCCCCCACGACCGACACCGCCATGGAGCACTCCAAGCGGGCGGGCGTCACTGCGATCATGGCCGTGCCGAGCTTCATCGAGACGTGGAGCCTGGACGCGGAGGGCGTGGAGTGGATGAAGTCGCTTGACTTCATGGTGCGTGCATCTTCTCTGCTCTGCTTTTGGATGTTGGAAGCTGACTTGGTGCTGGGCAGGGATACGCAGGTGGTCCTCTTGCTCGTAAGGTAGGCGATGCGCTGTCCGCCGATGGCGTGACCATCTGGTGTCTGTACGGCGCGACCGAGTTTGGGTGCCTCACTACGCTGTATGGGGGCGCTGAGGAGCGGGGGCCGGAGGACTGGAGTTATATGCGTTTTGATGAGAACGTGCATGTGCGATGGGTGCGCCAGGCCGACGGGACATTCGAGAGTCAGTTCCTGGTGCGTAGACTCAAATTATGCCGGGCGTAGTTGGTGGCGCTGACGCTGGAGCAGGATACGGAGGTGCACAAGCTCAGCGTGCTGAACCTCCCCGATGCCAGGGGCTATGCGAGCAATGACCTCTGGGAGCATCATCCCACCAAGGCCAACTTCTGGCGCCTGTGCGTATACGCCGTTCTTTCCGTGTACACATGCCCCACTTTTTGCTGACTTGCTGTTGATACTTATCAGTGTTGGTCGGCTCGACGACGTGATCATCCTAGCATCTGGAGAGAACGTGGTTCCGGGACCCTTGGAGAACGTGATCATGTCGTCGCCGGTGGTCAATGGTTTGGTTATCTTCGGGCGCGGGCGGAATCAAGTCGGGGTGCTCATCGAGCGCACTCCGGAGGTGGCTGCTGCTGATGTAGTCGAGTTCAGAAATATCATCTGGTACGCTTTGTCTATTCCGGCGGACCTTCCCGCATCAAGCTAACTGAAATGACAGGCCCATAGTCGAGGAGGCGAACAAAGAAGCCCCGAGTTTCAGTCGAATTTTCAAGGAGATGATCATTGTCACGGACAGCAGCAAGCCCTTGCCTCGCGTGGGTAAGGGCACTGTCGCGAAGAAAGCTGCTATAAAGCTATACGCCGCGGAAATTGACGCTCTGTGAGTGACATACGCCCGTGCTGTCACACATAGTCGCTTATCGGTGCTTTCTAGATATGAAACGGTAGAAGCCAGTGCACAGAGTGCTGCAGATGTTCAGCCCCCGGCGACCTGGGGAGAAAACGATGTCAAGGCTTGGCTCGGGGTACAAGCGGCGGACATTCACTCTGCGCAGCCTCTTGAAGTCGACACCGATCTTTTCTCGCAGGGCTTCGACAGGTCAGCTCCCTGCCAGATTGAATATCACCGCTTCATTACTGATGTTCTTCCCCAGCTTGAGCGCGACGTTCCTGAGGAATCGTATCATGGGCACGCTTCGTTCGTCATCGGATCCTCAGGCTTCCAAGGCTGTTCAAAAGGTCACCCATAATGTCGTCTTCTCGTATCCTACCATCAGGCAGCTTTCCACCCACGTCGCTCAGTTGGTTTCCGGTGCAGACGCAGGCCCTGCCTCTGCGACATTGGCTATCGAAAAGATGATCGAGAAGTACTCTGCTGGGCTCACAGATGCTCCGAAGCTGATCTTCGCCGCCGCCGCTCCTGTGGTGCTCCTCACCGGATCCACAGGGGGCTTGGGGTCGTACATGTTGGAGACATTGCTGAAGGATCCCTCCGTCGAGAAGGTTTACGCGTACAATCGGCCAGCGAGAGGCGCGCTGACCAGTCAGGATCGGCAGAGAGACGCTTTCGTCGACAAGGGATTTGAGCTGCGACTGCTAGAGTCGGACAGGCTCGTGTACCTGGAGGGGGACAGCGCTATGCCCAAGCTGGGGCTTTCAGATGAAGTTTACGAAGAGGTGTGTTTCTGTTCTTGTTGTTGTGCAAGATCGCAATGGACTGACGGCCGAATCAAGCTGCGCTCGTTTGTCAACATCATTATCCACAACGCATGGCGATTGGACTTCAACCTCTCCCTCGCCTCATTTGAGCCCAATATTCGTGGCACGCGCAACCTGATCGATTTGGCCTCGCATTCTCGGCATGCATCTGCCTTGCGATTCGTGTTTACGTCGACCATCGCATCTTCGCAGGGGTGGGACAACGCGAAGGGCGAGTTCCCCGAGGAAGTCCAGTACGATGCGTCGACGGCGGTTGGTGGAGGCTATGGTGAAGGGAAGTATGTTTGCGAACGGGTGCGTACGCGCGGAAATCTGCTTTCGAGCACAGCTGATGCATGTGTTCCAGCTTCTTGCTAAGAGTGGTCTACACGCAACATCATTCAGAATTGGTCAAATCAGCGGTGGCAAACCCAGTGGCGCGTGGGCCACGTCCGACTGGGTACCGTCATTTGTGAAGTCGGGTCTAGTTCTGGGTGCCCTTCCTGATGCACAAGGGGTAAGTTCTGCATAGTATGCGCAGTTTAGATCTGCCACTAACGAACGTGCTTTGCAAATAGGTGGCTTCGTGGTTGCCCATGGACGTAGTCTCACAGGCTATTCTGGATGTGGCATTGTCTAAGCAGTCACCGAGCATCGTGCTGAACATTGTCCACCCAAGACCTTCCCAGTGGTCGACCATCATTACCTCCGTGGCCAATGCTCTGCATCGTGCTGGGGTCGCCGAGCACTGTCTTCCGCTAATTCCGTTCAAGGAATGGTTCGAGCGATTGGAGCAGCGATCCAAAGGTGCAAATGCAGACGAAATGGCAAAGATCGTGAGTATATGATGGATTGCGATATGCTCATGCCTAGTGACCTTGCTCACATTGATTCTTCTTCAGCCCGCCATCAAGCTCATGGAATTCTTTCGAGGGATGTCAATAGCCGACGAAGCCATGCGGCAATCTGGACAAACAGACCGCGAAGGGGGGATGTCGTCGCTCTCTACCTCTAAGTCTCAAGCTTCTAGCAAGACGATGGCTAAGGTGCAGCCTATCGGCGTGGAGGATGCCCAGCACTGGGTGCATTACTGGATATCCAAGGGATTCTTCGATTGACATTGCATTTCATGTTATCCAAACCGAAAGCGCAGGGACTATAATTTAATTTGCACGCCTCAGACCGCATACGTTGATCGAGAGTCGAAACCCCTTGCACTGCAACTTTTTAAAGGGCTGAATATCTTGTAAGCCACTTACCGCTTCGGACCCTTTCATGTCTCTTTATCATACGTCGACTACACTTCATCCTGTCACTGCTTCACGCATATACGCTGCTTCTATTTGACGTTGCCTGCCTCTGTTAGTGTTCGGGTGGTCGGAGAGCAGCCCTGTTCCACATTTGCGGTTTTACTTCTGCCTTATTCATCTCCGTCGTTTGACAGAGTCGCGAGTATCGGTATGCCGCATTCACTAATGGTGACCTTTCGCCGTCCAACGCTACCTGGACCGGAAATGCTCTGCCCTGCTCTGCCAGCGGCCGTTTCAAGGAGTACCAAAGCTTGACCAAAGCCGGCTTTGTGGCAAGGAACCCGACAGGATTAACGGTCCGGCATCGCCCGGTGCCGCCGGCATGTTGTGCGTTTGCCCGGGTCACATTCTGTCATTGAGCCATGGCTGTGCTCAGCGCTGATCATCAAATTCAGCGCTTACCGGCAGTGCTCGACTGAACGGAAGCTGGCGTCAAGAGGCCACTATGGCTTGACTATGGCGGTCATCACACACCGTAGCGGACCCTCGCGGTAGCCCATGTCTCCCTTCCCGAGGCCTATATAACCTAGGTTGCAGCAACCTCATAATCTCCATCTCTCGGGACTCATCTTCCAACTCACTCTCACCCTCCTGCATTAATACCTCATAATATCATGATCTTCGCTACTTTGGCTTCTATCTCCCTGCTCGTCGCCTCCGCCGCCGCCTCACCGACTCCCGTTGTCGCGGCCCTAGCGTCGACCTCGACGGTCTACATGCGCATTGAGGGTCCTACCAAGACGATCTACGAGCAGACCATCCACCCAACTATTGAGAACACCCTTACCAACAATGGCCATACCGCCACATGTGAGTTGGCGAATATTTGCCTCGTCCAATTGCTCACTCAATCATCTCATCACAGGCAACGGTACACCAAAGACTGCGGCAGGCGTTACCAGCCTTGTCGCGCTGCAGGAGACCGGCCAATACTTCGAGGCAGATGTACGACCTCTATGGCTAATTGTCATTTTCTTCCGCTCACATTCATTGACAGTGGAATGGCACGACTTTTGGAGCCGTCACCAAGCTCAACGGTACCAGCAATTCAGCGACAAAACAGTGGGGATCCATGTTCAACAATGTAGGGGAGAGCGGGCCAAATGGCGGTGGGCTCCCCGAGCAAGGAAATGGCGATGGCACCGTAAGTCTTCCCCATTCACCTTTCTCGGCTTCGCAACGAGCTCATACGCATCAACGGCTAGAACACGGAGTACGAGGACTTCTGTTACCAGACCCTCCCTAGTGGCCAGCACTTCCTCTTCGCTTTCTTTGGTGACGCCGAGGAGACCAGCTTCCTGATCATGAGCGGCCCCAAGGCTGCCACTGTCGGGAGCACAGTCGAGTGTACGTCCGTACCCCGTTTGTTTACTTGCCCCTACTCACTCCGCCTTTTCCTGTCTGCTCAGACACAATTCCCTATGCTCCGGACGGCACCTACCTCAACGACCTTTCAGTCGACACCACCACTGGCCAGACCGTCTCCGGCGAATACACCGGCGGTGGCGACAGCTCGACTTCGACCATTTCGATCACGTTCACTAAGGCGGGAACGTACAATATGAAGGCGCACTGCCCCTCTGGATCTGCTTGTGTCCGATCCAACCACGTAGTGACTGTCGTGTCATAAGCGGAGGCCATATGATTTCTTAGAGCTAGAGGGTAACACTTTACATCGGACTATCAGTTTCTGCATCGGACAATTCCTCGCAATAGCATCATTATAATACGCATGTTTTGACAGTTTCCAATGGACTCCAAAGTGTGATCTCGGTTATCTACCTTAAGGACCCGAGCGGTTCCAGGAGCTTGGTAAAACTGCCCGAAAGTAGCCTGAGTCTCCGTATATGCCGACCACCTCAGCGTGGTTTTTCACTGTCTGCCAAATATCTTCATCCATGACAGAACAGTCTTGCATGCCTACCCGGAGCCTTTTCAGGCATCCTCCTGCAATCTTGCGCGAAAGAATCATTTGGAGAACCTGCTCTCCTTCCGGATCGTTTGGCAGCGATAAGGTCTGCAAATTCGGCCAATATGTTAGGGTTGAAACCCCAGAGTCAAACGCACTGGCGGCAAGAACTGGTTCAAGGTTACTGAGCCGGAAGCCGGCATAGTTGAGATGTGTGATGTATGGGCAACAAACTGCCAGGTTGATTATCGCGGAGGTATCGATATAGTCGGAATTGATGACGAGGTAATGAAGTTTCGGGAATTTAGCAGGGGACCACGACTCAGAGAAATCCTCGCCCGCAACGTCGCAAATGAACAGTGTTTCCAAGCATGGCGCGCTCAGCGCTTGAAAAAACGCTGAAATATCACCGCCCGTCTCGTTCACTTGTATTGATAGATATACAAGATGGGCCAGGTTGATAGGAAGCAATGGTGGGGATAAAATACCACCCGGGCTGCAGATTTTGAGCCTCAAATGGGATAGGTTGGGAGTGTGATGCAGTGCGTAGGTCCTCAAAGGGGTGCATATGAATTCTGGAAAGGAAATCGTTGTGACGGCCTGCAGGATGTGTAGAGGAAAGCAGCGCTGTACATCTATTCCGGTCACCCGTAAAGCAGTGAGAAGCGGCGCCCCGCCCGACAGCGCATCTGGCGCAACATCTGGCGCAACATCGTGCCCGGACGGATCTCTGCACAACATATCGAGTGACTGCAGGAAAGGCGCCCTCTGCCCCGCTAATAAGCCGAGTTGCACGAACAGCTGCCCGGAGGAAGAAGCGTCGATGGAAAGATGGCGACAGCGGGCCATGTGAGGACGAATCAATTCGGTATAAGGGCCCATATCGTCCATGTCGTCAATGACCACACGAAGATCGATAGGCACGGTTTTGGACCTTTCAAGGTATGCTTTCATCTTATCCAGCAGCGTTTGGTTGGATGTGCGGAAGATTCTGGTCCAAAGCTTGGGCGTGCCAAGGGCAACCTGTCGCCAATGTGCTGTTACATGGGAGACATGGGAGATAATCATTTCAGAGCACGGTGCCTCTTTGAAGACTTCCTGCAATGTTGCGAAGATGTCTGCTAAGACTTCGTTTGGGAGCGAGGCGATGGGGGAAGTCTGGTTCACGATTGTGCCGTGCTCGATTTGAAGGGTCTTCAGGGTTATATCGAGTTCGGCGAGAGTTGAAATAAGCTGCGCTCGAGTAGTTTCAATCTCGTTCATCTGCGCGGCAATTGACGCAATGCGGTTTCGCAGACATTGTTTCATGGTGAGGAGGTGTTGTCTGAAGGGCTAAGCAAGGGCTAAGAGGAGGGTTGTTACTTTAGATTTCTGCTGAATACTATTGTGAATCCTTACGCATTCCCCAAATTGCCACAATCACTTCGTTGAAATTTACTGGCAAGGTTGTGGCGAGGTGGGTTGTGGGTGATAGTCGTAATGACTAGGTGACCTGGTGACAGTCACAGGACCGGATGAGGATTTGTTGCTGGTAGTAAGGGTTGAATGAAAACGTTGCCATTGACGTATTGAGTCCAGATACACCGTCCACGCTATGAGAGGACCCCCGATTATGCTTATGTAATATTCTTGCAAACCTTTCTTTGAGTCCTGATCAACCTGAGGCTTGGGCCTTGCTTGGGCCCCTTCTATTGCCACGGTTTCTCTCGGGCTCTCTCAGATCGGCTCTCTCTGTGATTGATGCACCATTTAATTACCAGGCAGAACAGACGGCCTGCGCTATGAATGCGTGAGATTGCATGCCATACTGGACATAGCGGGAATGTAAGTAATCCCGCTCACAAGAGAGCCCTCAAGCGCCTTTGAACATGAGGCAATAGCTTATCTAGTACGACCACCATCCACCATGTCTTCAATCCTCACCTCTGCTCCGCCCAGCCCCTCCCTTGTATCGTTCAGGAGCTCTCGTGCCTCGTCGCCGATCGATTCCACCGACATTGAGCAGCCCGTGGTTCAAGCCAACATTGATCTAGAAGCCAAAGGCACAAGGCACCCACAATACTATTTCAAAGATGGGAATGTGGTCTTCCTGGTGAGCCAATGTCCCCATATCGGCCATACGTATATATACTTACACACATCCGGTCAATAGATCGAAAAGGTGCTCTACAATGTCCATCGCTACTTCTTCGAGCGCGACTCCGCCCACTTCCGTTCCATCCTGGATAGTGTCCAAGGAGTCGACGAAAAGAACCCAATCGTATTGCTAGATGTCAGCTGCAGCGATTTTGACGAGTTTCTCGCCATTCTTTATCCTACGTAAGCACCACACCTCCATCTGGCCGACTATGTGTCCTAAACACTTCAATATCAACTAGTGACTTCCGTCGCCCTACAGAAAAGACCACGGCCCAATGGACATCGGTCCTCCATCTCGCGGCAAAATGGGGTTTCGAGAGCATCCAGCTCCTCGCCATCGATAAGCTCACCGCAACCGCCATTCCCGTTGACAAGATTGTCCTTGGACGCCGGTATGGTATTTCGGACTGGCTCCCCGGAGCCTATGAGGCAGTCTGCACACGAACCGATTCTTTGACTGTCGAAGAGGGGATGAAGTTGGGCGTGGAGGATATAATCAAAATCTCGGCTGCGAGGCAGGCATATGGGTGTGCCAAGGCCCTCTATGAAACTAAGCATCTTTTGGGAGATCTGGGAGATATTTTCAAGTTGAAAAAGCCTGTTGAAGAACTGGGCGCCGGCTCCACGGATATCGAAGCGAATACTATCAAAGATTTGGAGGACCAGGCCGTGGCAGTGCAAGCGGAATTCGCAGCCTTTCCAACTCCTGCCAAACGCGCTTGTATTGCTTATGTTAACTACAGCTATGATTGCGCTGGCAGTGGTAATAGCCATTACACCAAAAACCCCTGCGCTGGCTGTCGGGCACCAGGAGAATCAGACGAGCGAAGACTGAAGCGGGAGGATAAAGAAGACAAAGAAAGGCGTCTCAAAGATCTCAAAGAGAAGCGCGGTGTAAGGCAGCGGGACCTAGTCGAAAAGCAAGAACGGATGTCACTCTTCCGGTAGTCACCTTCAAGTTCTGGACTTTTCGAGTGCTACTACTGTAGTGTTACCTTTCTGTTTCTTTCTTTGATTATTCTACATGCACTGTATCATCACTACTTGATTTGGCTTTCAAGGATATCTCAATTGCTACCTCAGCGCCTGCTTAGGCTTCTGTTGACTAGCTCACTTGAAAATTAAGCAGCACAAAAGCTGGAGGATGGGTGGGGGGGAGCAGTTGGCGCTGCCTGGCACTTTGCTGTTCATTGTATGTTGCTGGTTACAACATTTCCTTTATATTGGATATATATATACACGATTCGCCATCATGGCTAGAATCACGTGAAGGATCGTTGGTGGCACCTGCAAAAGCGCGCACTCAGG
Source organism: Athelia psychrophila (assembly GCA_001630335.1). Taxonomy (NCBI): domain Eukaryota; kingdom Fungi; phylum Basidiomycota; class Agaricomycetes; order Atheliales; family Atheliaceae; genus Athelia; species Athelia psychrophila. The sequence goes on along the minus strand of KV417502.1, from coordinate 272,859 downwards.
ACTGCGAGGCTACTGATACTACGACGGCACAGCTAGTCCACCCGCCCTGATCTCTATACAAGAGAGCCGACCACGGCCCATTACCCAGCGCAAAAAACAAGCACACCAGAAAACAGCCCGAATTTGAATTACAACCGATTTGAATTTCAATGGTATAGTGAAGCAAGAGAACAAAAAACAAACGCAGACATTGCATGAATGCGCCAGGAAATCTATGCAGATAGCAATGACAAAAAGGATATCGATCAGTGACTCATGTCGGGAGTCAGTTTTGAGTGGGCAGCAGCCCAAAATGCAGCAAGCGAGGACGACAGCGATAGGCAGGAGAGGAGCGAAAGTCAAAAGGGAGCGTGGGCGTTTTGGTAGGTACTGTGTGAAATTGCGATGTATGATGATAGCTAAATGCGGGTGATGATGAGATGTGTGCAGGATGTGGGTACATTACATGTATATGGTGGTATGTTTCTGACGGCGCGAAAGGAGACTAAGCAACAGCGATCCGATGACAAAGCGCGAGTCCGAGTCCGAGTCCAAGGTCCAAGCCAAAAACAAAGAGGGGGGCGCACATATTGCAAGGTCGGTGGGTCAAAGTGCGAATTCTCATCGGCCGGGTGAATTGGTAGCTAGCGCGGGTATAGACAGCAGCGGTGTGTTGCTGCCCCCACTCGAGCTCGTCGTGGGCCGACTAGCCGGGCCAGTCCCGCGCCCCGTAGCCAAGCTGCTCCCGCTCCGCGGCCGCGTCCCGCCTTGCTGCCACCCAGCAGCGGCAGCATTGGCACTGTGGCTGTAACCCCCAAGCCCGTACCCTAGCGGCGCCGAGTCGCTGCGCGCGCGGCTCACACGCTTCACGCCTCCTGGGTTTTCAGCGTCCACGGCGGACATGCCCATCGGCACGGAGAGGTTCTCGTTGCTCTTGGACGTGCGCTGGCGCTTCGACCCTGGGCGCTCGTCGCCTTCGAACAGCTCGTCCGGGCTGCCTGGGGCTGTGGACTGGGACTGGGCGTCGCGCGGGCCAGGAGGCGCGGGATAGGATTGCATCTGCTGGTAACTGTGCTGCCTTGACAGCGACGGCGCACTGGTGCTCGCGTGCGGATGCGGGTGGTGCGCGAACTCGGCGGTGGTGGGGCTGGACACGGGGCTCGCCGCTGCGGCAGAGTGCAGAGAGTGCAGGGACTGCGAGCTGATGCTTGTCGTTAACGCGGGGAAGGAGCGCGGGGGGTTAGCACCACCGGCGGAGGTGGGCGAGGTGATGTAGATGTTTGGGCTATCGCCGCCATCTAGTAAGTCAGCTGGAAAGGGCGGGACTGCGGGAGAACATTAGCCACGCCGTAGTCATCGCGGGCTGTGACTCACCACTCCCAGGGAACCCCTTCCCTACTACCTCCCACAGGCCCCTCACCACACTCGTCAGCCGCTCTACTTTCCGCCTCTCCGCCATCAGGGCGTCCCAGACCCGCCTGTTCTCCTCGCGCATAACCATCATCTCCCCCGGCAGCTCCACACGATGCTTGCCATTGCTCCCATCGCCGGTTGTGCCAGGGGTTGTTTCGAGCGCCTTGCGCTTGATCTCGTCGAGCAGGTCGGGCCGGCCACGGAGGAACTTGTGGTGCGAGAATTCCCAGGTCTGCGCGTCGGTGGAGGTGCGCTGCGAGCGCGGGGTGCGGTTGATTTTGTGGAAGCCGTACATGTTCAGCTGGCGCACGAAGCTGGAGAACTATATTTCGGTGTGGATCAGACATCAGCGCGCCGTATATGAGCAAGTGTAATTAGAATGAGCGCTGACGTTATTGTGCTTGAAATGCGAGCCGAGGATGCTGCGGCTGAACTCGCCGACGTTGGAGACGACGAAGCTCGTTCCCAGCTCCGTCCACGAGATAAACCGTGACGAGGAAGGATCACTTATCATCCTAGATATTAGAATGCCTGTTAGTGTCCACCTCCCAAAGCCAAACTCATGCACTCAGCACTCACTGGTAAAGCTTCGCGACAAAATTATTCGTGCCCGGCGCCTTCCCACCCAATATGCCCATCCCCATTGCATCCATGCCACCCACGCCCCCTCCGCCCATGCCCTCAAGCGGCTTCAGCTGGTCCTCCCGCTCGCCCTCAAGACCCATATCCTCCCCGTCCCCGTCGCCTCCACCATCCTCGCTCACGCATCCGCTCCCTCCGCCCTCGATCGGGCTTATACCACCTCCGCCATTCCCGTCGACGGGGCTGCCGTTCGTCGTGCCATTCGCAGACGCGGCCAGGAAAGTCGAACTCGGAACGACGTCCATGTCTTCCGAGGAATACGCCCCGCCGGCAGAGTCAACCTGCATCGAGCGAAATGACGTCGGCGTATACATGTTGACGTTGATTGCATTGGTATTGATCGTGTGGATCTCCCGCCCGAGGCCGAGCCCCGCGCTGGCCGGGCCCACGCTCTCCTCTATATTCGTGCTGAGCGCGAGCCCGGGGCGCGGGTTGGCGGAGAAGCTGCGCTTCCTCGGGACGCTTTTCTCGATCTCCCCGCTCGAGCTCGACCTGCTGCTGCTCGGCACGGCGCCCCCATTGCGCACGGGCTGGCGCATGTCGAACGGGTGCTCCTCGTAGCGCTGGTCGGCCATGCCGAACTGGAACGTCTGCATCCCCCCGTGGCTGCCGAAGGGATGGTGCGAGTGCGGGCCGGGGCTGATGGGGGTGACGGGCGACACGGTGGAGCTGACCGTGCTGCTCGAGTGCGAGTGACTCAGGCCGGGGTGGTGCTGGCTTGGGGGCCCGCCGTTAAGGCCCTGTCCCCCCTGGCCAAGGGTAAGTGGCTGGTGGGTGTGCAGCGGGGACGGGTTTATGGGGGACACATTCGTGGGAGAGGCTACGGAGAGGCCGGCGAGGTTCATGGAGAGCGAGAGCGATGACGGGGTTCTGTCTAGTGGCTGTCCTTGGCCCTGCTGCTGCCCCTGCTGTGAATTCGGCTGGTAGTATATGGGTGTATATTGATTCTGGTTTTGATTGGAGTCACCGAGTGCGGCGGGGGGCGAGACGGGGGAAGGGTACGCGGATGGATGGGAATGGGAATGGAGCAGATGGGGCGGCCACTGGGGTGGTTGTTGCTGTTGCTGCTGCTGCTGCTGTTGGTGCTGGCGCTGATGCTGCTGGTAATCAAAGTCCATTGCGTGGTCCGATTGCGGGAGGGCGTTAGACTTTACGCTCTATGCGATAAGCAAGCCGAAAACAGAGATGCAAAGATGGCGTCTTCTGAGAGATGGGGATGCAACTGGCACGAAAAGAAAGGGAGAGAACACACAGAGCCGTATAAGACAGACAAACGGCCAAATAGTGGACCTGGGGGATGTAGTGAGGACCACGTCGACCAGTGCAACACGCCGTAATAAATTGCCGCGCACTATACTGCTAAGCAGCCCGAATGCAGCGCCCCCCTAGAAAATTTTGATTCCGCTGCGGCTGTAATATCGCAAGCAGCCGATATCTCCGGTAAGCCAGTAGGCGGCCTGCGGCAAGGGGTGCAAGGTTGGGGAGGTGGGCAGGAGAAGGTGCTGTCGGAGTGTGGCAGAGAAGAAGATGCCGCCTGTCGGGGTGTCACTGCCGCAATGAGTTTATGTTTTAAACTGCTACGTATGAACGCCGCCCACAAGGACCCCACCGTTTTCATTTCCGAGTCGGTTACTCTTCTACTCCGCCGATACTCTTTAATTTCCGCAATCCACGATGCGCACTTTCTCAACTAAATAAAGTGATGAACGTTACCTGCCAACCAACATTGCCAATCTCTTCTCCCCCACCACGCGCCCCCTCCCGCCCTGCAGCCTGGCGTTGATCGACACGCGCAGGACGTGCTGGCTAGATGCGCCTCGTGGCCTGCGATCAAGTCCCCGGCGTGGTATCGAGAGGTCGCTTTGAGCCTGTCATCCTTGGGTGCAGATCAATATCAAAAGCCGACGCTTCACCGCGGGCAGACTAGTCTTTCAGGCCTCCAGGCTTCGACTGCTCTCCCTATTGCTCATAGCGCTCCACGGTGGCCCACAGACCGCGAAATCGCCGATTCCAGCATGCTGTAAGGGTCTTGCTCGCATGGTCACATAATAATCACAGTTAAATTTCCAGTGAATGTGTTTTCAGACGCGTGTTGACACTCGCCATCGACGCCACACACCGATTGATAATTTCACAGGCTTCAAATTCAATTCTAGTTGCACTCGAGTCTATCACGTCGTCCCTGCTACCGACGTCGACGCGCAGAGCGGCTTAGCTCCGAGCCACCATACGCTAAATCGAATCCTAGGATGCATTCACGAATGCTCTCACTATGAGTCTACCACGTTGCCTTGCCACCGATGGCAAACATCGACCTTGGCGCGGCTGAGCTCCGGACAATTACACTGCAGAACACCCGCAATTTGAGCGACCGTGCGGCTGACACGTACATCATGTGCGGCGGGTGGCAATCTGCTCTCACAGGCATCTGGCTATATGCGGAACGCACACATGCGACACTCGTACCACCTCTGCAACACTGGGCACACACAGACTTTAGCTCCTCCACGCAGTCGCTTCTCATCCAACACGGAGCCCTATGGAGCCCGCCGAACTGGCAACCACCAACAGCCACCTCGATTACGAATCATGATGAGTATGACCTCAGCCCTCCGACGCTGTGGGCGCCAAGCATGGCCGATGTTCTCCCCGCAGTGACTTATACAGAACCATTGCTCATGACCGCTGGAAGGCGATCGAAACCCAAGTCCACGCAATGTCCTCCAAGCTCAACTGCGCTCTCGATCATCACCGCTGCACTCCACAGATCGCTTCATCTCCAACTCGAACCTATTGGAACGTGTAAGCCGACGGCCTTTCGCGCATCATGATCGTCACACATCTGCATAAAATAATCACGGATCTAGGCCGACCGAGTGTCAGGGTGTTCAAACGTGTTTTGGTTTCACAGGCTTCAAATTCAAGGCTGGGCGATGCACGCGATAATGTCGTCACTCAGGCTGTTGTGCACCGACGTCAACATACAAACACCAAGCCACTATGATTCAAAATCGACGTTGGAGTGAAGTTTGACAGTGGACCAACGCCTCCACCTCCACACCGTGGTGGCAACCTTTACGATGATCATGTTGATGCACAATCAAAGTCTAGGCATATGCCACACACGAAGGCTATCACGTCGCTATGCCAGCGTCACCGATCGGTGATGGCGAACAGCAAACGGCAAACTTTGGCTTTGACTTTGCTTTTGCCTTCAATGCGGCTGAGCTCCGGACAATTGCCAAAACTGCAGCAAGATCGTGGGACTAAAACCGGACTCAGTCTTCACAGTCTGCGCTGACGGATACGGCCTATCTGCCTACACGAGGAACGCGCACATGCGATAACGCGTACCGCTATTGCTGCATCCGTACCTCCGACTGCCCGCATACAGTCGCATCTCGCGGAAACCACCACCTTCACGATGCTAGATTGATGAGGACCTCAGCTCCCTGACTGACACCGCGGCAGAATCTCGATTCTGCGGCCGCCAAGCGCCGTGTATGTCATTCCGCCATTCTTGAATGTGCACAGTTACTTCACACCTCAAATCCCCACCAATGCCACTCCTGCGCGCCCACTTCCATTGTATCCTGTGGACCGCGCCACCCCAGCTGCTCCAGCTACCAGCACTGACCTACTTCACGCTCGATCCCTCGGGATAAATATGCGGAATGTGCAATGCCGGTGGCCTCAGCCCCTAAACTTAACTCTTACTCTCGACGAGCCCAGCCCCATTCCGCGCCCCACCGGTACTCAGTCGGCGGAGATACCTTAACCGTGTTCCTGGGCCAGAGTACCATTCAAATTTCCAATCCGTACAGACTACAGACTACCAGCGGTGAGTCGGCGGTCGATGTATGGGCGCTTTGACTCGGATTTCAGCTGCGGTGAGGCTTCAATTTTATGCCAAATATTGTATTGCAGCGGTGCGGTGGACTGCTGTTGACCGGTGGCCACACCGAAATGGTCCTGAGGAGACAAGTCCTGACAAATGCTGGTCTTGAGTAGTGAATTCCTGGCCTTGACATCGACGAGACTTGAGATGTATCAACGAAGTGAGCCCGGTGTTCGTCAGATGAGGTGAGATTGTATTTTTATTAGATATTGACATGCTCCTTATTCGCAAAATATTTCCAGGAGTTGAATGCGCTGCTGCGCTTTTCCCACTGCACAACGAGCTCCTTATATGTGTCGTAATTTTGACCCTTCTTGACGCACGCCTGGAGTCAGAGATGCCAAGTTCGGACAGGTTCGCAATCGTCCGTCGTGTCGAACCCCGCTGCGGCAACATCCCGCACGTTCACGTGGACTTTATTATACAGTCAACTGAGGTCGGCGGCATTGTCAGGCTTCGCATTATGGAGCGCCGGCCTTGTAGGGTTCGCATCGGTACCTCGCGACTACCAGTTAAGCTTTGCGAGCTCCAACCTACAGAACGGTTCCCAATGCGCCCAAGAGCAGAGACGCTGCTCGTCCTTGCCACACTTTCCCCCACAGCGTACAACTTCGTTCTGAGCCACGGGTAACAGTGCTTTCGCAGGGAAGAGACTATACCGCCGCTATTTGGACTGCTCAGTACAAAGACCAACATATTTAGGTACCAGGCATTGGCCGAGGACGCGAAAATGAGCTATGTGAGAGCCTGATTGAGAATGGGATCTTTGGAAGTTCAGGGCCGTGAAGGAATGATTAGCGGAGGGGATGATGATAAATACAACATCTCAGGGACTTTGTACGATATCAATTTGCGTGAAATTGGTCTAGCTGGTATTATTATAGCTCGCGAACGATTTACCTTCCACAGCAAGAATTCAATTGGGTGGCGTGCAACCACTGAATGCGGTCAATGGCTCCGAAGTCGAACATTGGCGTACATTTTAGTAAAAAGAATTAGTCTCACGGTTACAGGAGTCAGTCCTGTGACTGTCACCAGCTGTCACCGAGTTATTTGCGACCATCACCCCACCCCGCCACAACCCTGCCAGTCAATTTCAACGACGTGATTGTGGCAATTTGGGGAATGCGTAAGGATTCACATTAGTATTCAACAGAAATCTAAAATAATGACCCTCCTCTAGCCCTTGCTTAGCCCTTTAGACAACACCTTCTCACCATGAAACAATGTCTGCGAAACCGCATTGCGTCAATTGCCGTGCAGATGAACGAGATTGAAACTACTCGAGCGCAGCTTCTTTTGACTCTCGAGGAACTCGATATAACCCTAAAGACCCTTCAGATGGAGTACGTCACAATCGTGAACCAGACTTCCCCCATCGCCTCGCTCCCCAACGAAGTCTTAGCAGACATCTTCGCGACATTGCATGCCTCGAATGAGGAATTCTTCACGAGATTGCATGCCTCGGATGAGGAATTTTTCACAGAGGCACCGTGCTCTGAAATTATTGTCTCCCATGTAACAACACATTGGCGACAAGTTGCCCTTGGAACGCCCAAGCTTTGGACCAGAATCTTCCGCACATCCAACCAAACGCTACTGGAGAAAATAAAAACATACCTTGAAAGGTCCAAAATCTCGCCTATTGATCTTCGCGTGGTCATTGGCGACATGGACGATACGGACTCCTATACCGAATTGATTCGTCCCCACATGGCCCGCTGTCGCCATCTTTCAATCGACGCTTCTTCCTCCGGGCAGCTGTTCGTGCAACTCAGCTTATTGGCGGGGCAGAGGGCGCCTTTCCTACGGTCGCTCGATATGTTGTGCAGAGATCCGTTCGGGCACGATGTTGCGTCAGATGTGCTGTCGGGCGGGGCGCCGCTTCTCACTGCTTTACGAGTGACCGGGGTAGCTGTACAGCGCTGCTTGCCTGTACACGCCTTGCAGTCCGTCACAACGGCTTCCTTTCCAGGATTTATATGCACCCCTTTGGGAGCCTACGCACTGCATCACACTCCCAACCTATCCCATTTGAGGCTCGAGGTCTGGGGCCTAAGTGATATTATATCCCCACCATTGCTTCCCATCATCCTGGCCCATCTTGTATTTCTATCGATACATGTGAACATGATGACGGGCGGTGATATTTCAGCGTTTTTTCAAGCGCTGAGTGCGCCATGCTTGGAAACATTGTTCATTCGCGACGTTGTGGGCGAGGATTTTTCTGAGTCGTGGTCCCCTGCTAAATTCCCGGCACTTCATTACCTCGTCATCAATTCCGACTATATCGATGCCTCCGCGATAATCAACCTGGCAGTTTGTTGCCCATACATCACACATCTCAACTATGCCGGTATCCGGCTCAGTAACCTTGAGCCCATTCTTGCCGCCAGTGCATTTGACTCTGGGGTTTCAACCCCAACATATTGGCCGAATTTGCAGACCTTATCTTTGCCAAACTATCAGAAAGGAGAGGAGGTTCTCCAAATGGTTCTTTCGCGCAAGATTGCAGGAGGACGGCTGCAAAGGCTCCGGGTGGGTATGGAAGACTCTTCTGTCATGGATAGAGACATTTGGCAGACAGTGAAAAATCACGCCGAAGTGGTCGGCATATACGGAGACTACTTTCAGGAAGTCTTACCAAGCTCCTGGAACCGCTGGGGTCCTCAAGATAGATAACCGAGATCACACTTCGGAGTCCATTGGAAACTGTCAAAATATGCGTATTATAATAATGCTATTGCGAGGAATTGTCCGATGCAGAAACCGATAGTCCGATGTAAAGTGTTACCCTCTAGCCCTAAGAAATCATATGGCCTCCGTCCATGATGCTTACAGCGACAGTCACTACGTGGTTGGTATTTCGTGACACAAGCAGATACAGAGGTGTGAAGTGAGCCATTCATATTGGACGTTCCCGCCTTAGTAGAACGTGATCGAAATCATCCAAGACAACGCTGTCGCCAACGCCGCTCCATTCGCGCGGCTCATCACAATCTCACCTCACCGCTGGCCACCACATGAAAGCACGCTGAATTGGAAGGTGACGTCCAGAGCATACGGGCAATTGTGTCTCAGCGGACGCGAAAAGGCGAAGTGAGGAGCGCCAGGTAAACAGGAACGGGCAGCGCACATACGACATCGCACTGAGCTCCCGACAGTGGCACTCCTGGGGCCGCTCATGAATCAGGCAAGTGTGGTCCTCAACCTCGCCGTCACGCATTTAAGAATAGCGATTAGACGGAAGTGCTCCCGTCCCAGCTAGCTTGGAGGGTCTAGTAACATCAAATCATCATACTACGTGAGAAAACCCTTGAAACGTATTAGCTCATTGCGAAGCCGGGAAAGGTGAATGCAGAAAACTTACGCAGCCATCACTGCATTTAACATTGATCGGGGAACCCACAGCCATTTGGCCCGCTCTCCCCCACGATTGCTGAACAAGCAACCACACTGTACGGTCACTGAGTTGCTGATACCGTTGAAATTATATGGACAGGCTCCGAAAGTAGTGCCATTCCACTGTCAAAATAAAGATGGTTTTAGCGAGAAGAAACCGCCATAGATGACGAGGAAAGAACGTAAGTCTGACTCGAAGTATTGACCAGTCTCTTGAAGCGCGACGAGAATCGTAACACCCGCTGCAGTCTTCGGCATGTACCGTTACCTGTGATAAGATGATCCCATGACCAATTGAACGACGCAAATATTTGCCGACTTACAAGTGACGGAATGGCCGTTGTCGGCAAGGGCGTTCTCAATAGCTATCGTCTACTCGTATACGTCTAGGTAGGACCCTCATGCATGTACACCGTCGTGGTCGCGCTCCCCGACAGACGCCACTCGCGGACAACGGGAGGTGACAGAGCAGGGAGATAGAAGCCAAAGTAGCGAAGATCATGATATTATGAGGTATTAATGCAGGAGGGTGAGAGTGAGTTGGAAGATGAGTCCCGAGAGATGGAGATTATGAGGTTGCTGCAACCTAGGTTATATAGGCCTCGGGAAGGGAGACATGGGCTACCGCGAGGGTCCGCTACGGTGTGTGATGACCGCCATAGTCAAGCCATAGTGGCCTCTTGACGCCAGCTTTCGTTCAGTCGAGCACTGCCGGTAAGCGCTGAATTTGATGATGAGCGCTGAGCACAGCCATAGCTTGGGATGATTTGAACAAATGCACAACATGCCGACGGCAGCAGGGCATGTCAGACCGTTGATCTTGTCAAGTTCCTTGGAAAGACGGCTTTGAGACTCCTTACAGAGCCTTACCGCTACACGGCCAGATCATCTCAGCGCCAGCGATTTCGGCGAAAGGCAAGCGAAAGGTCACTATGTTAATTTATATGCAGCATGTTGATGGGCGCAATGTCAAATAAATGTCGCAAATCAATCAGATCTCCAACTGAGCGTGTTTGCAGAGTACTAGGCTCTAGCAGGCTCCTACCAATCCGTCAGTTCTGGGTTGGAGGCTACATATCGATAGTGCACGCAATGCTCAGTACTTAGAAAATCGGACAAAATACAAAACCACAGACTCAATACCCAAGTTCGGCTTGCACAAATCATTGGCAAACAAGGAAGTGGGAAGGGAGAGGGGAAGGTCCGCTGAGAAAAAGTCCGCTGCGCGTCGAGCTTGTCGAGCTCGCGACATACCTACTCGACGACCTGGTAGAGGAAGCAGCCGGGGTACTTGGCCTGGATCTCCTTCTCAACCCACCAGTACGGGGTGAGGTACGTGATATCGGTCTCGTCGGCAGGGCCTGCGCCGCCGGTGAGGATTCCGACGATGCGACCATCCCTGGCGAGGACGATGGACCCGGAGTCACCAAGCTCGGAAAACTTCCCTCGCGTCTTATCGTAGGCCAGGACGGCGATCTCGGTGGAGGTTTGCGTGATGCCGTCCTCGTCATGGGTGCGGGTGAAGGACTCGAGACCGTTGACGCGGCCGACGGTGGTCCCCGTCGTTGTACCGTTCTTTACCGCGAGCAGGCACTTCTCACCGTGGACGTCGAGGTGCTGTGGGTTGCGGATCTCGTCGTCCGGGACGACGCCGTAGGCCTGGAGGAGACCATCCTGGGGGTACTGGTAGTTCGCTTGATCGGCGGGCTGAGGGAACATTGTATTGCCAAAGTCAGCAATCGAGAGGTTCCCGCCTGCAGAGGAAAGAAAGTAATAGTCAGCTAAACCTGAAGACAAGAAGACGGGAGATGGAAAACGCGACGAGAGATGAAGGAGACGAGAGATGGAGGCGAGATGGAGACAAAGATATGGAAAGGGACGTACCGACGTAGACCTTGTTTCCTTTAAAACTAGCCCAGTCAATTTTCTCGTTGTACAGCTCGATCAGGGCCCAGTCTTTGGTGAAACCGTAGGGATCAACCGAGACCTCGATCTTCTCGGAGTGCAACACAAAGCCAATGACGCGCTGGTCAGGGGTGGTACGGCGCTTGGTTACCTCGTCGTGGAGCGCGTTCACCTGCACGATCTCCTTTTTCGCCCTCGTCACCAAGTCCATATGCTGCTGGCGCCTCTCGGTGACCCTGGTGGGCTCTCCCTGGACAGGATCCCCCAGTCTTCCAAGCACATTGTTCCAGGCGTCGATGGAGAGTAAGAGGTCGTGGATGGTGCTCATCATGGCCTTGACGGCGTTGTTGTAGCCCATGTTACCGAGTGCGACGACCTCCTCACGAGGCTGGCTTGTGTTCTTCCGTGTCATGCCCGTGTTGGGGTAGACAGGAGGGGGACGGGCGACGTGGGCGCAGGTCAGGATGGCGGTGCGGTTGTCTTCTTTGCTAAGACGGAAGAAGAGAGCGCCTGTGCCCTCAAAGTGGGGGTACCGGAGGGGTGCGATGGAGAGACCGAGAGCGGTGGTGAAGGGCTTTCGCAGGTCGGGGACTTCGTCGAAGAGGGGGTCGAACGGGAGGAGCTTGGGGCCGGCAGCGACCGAACGAGTGACTACCGACTCGACAAAAGCCACCTCAATTTCGGGGAAGCCAGCCCCGGCGAGGATCTTCTTGACGATGGCGGTAGCGGCAACGGCGGCGTCGTAGAGGAGGGAGCGGGGCTTCACACCGATGGAGAGGATGAAAGAGCAGAAAGGCTTGGCCTCCCCGGCGTTGGCGTAGGCGAGGGGGTTGATGGACGTCCAGTTTAAGCTCATGGAGTCGAGGCATTGGTAGATGCTCTCGCCGATAGAGCGCCAAGTGGGCCCAATGGCGTGACCGTAGACCGGGCGGGCCTCACGTTCGATGCCCTGGGCCTGAGGGCCCTTGCGGATGGGCCAGTCAGGGCCAGACTTGAAGATACAGGGAGTGCCGCTGGGATAAAAGTCGCTGTAGGCGTTGGGGTACTTGTCAGCGAGGCGGACGCCGTCCGTGGCCATCATGAAGTGCTCGCAAGTTCTTTGGGGCTTGCTAGCAGCTAAGCGTTCACGCGAGAAGATCTTGCAGGCCGAAGGTTGAACGATGTCGAGCACAGGTAAGAACTGTAAAGGAGTTCGTTGTTTCGGGGGGAAGATAGCCTGGAGTAATACACAGTAATTACTCTCCTATATATATGTTTTGTTGTAAGTACGGACAGGGGCGAAGATAAGATAAGACCGTGGGAAGAGAGGCGTGAGAATCATGTTAACGGAAATACATCGGTGGCGATCCTTACAGTAAAGCGTCGATGGACGACACTCACTGCCAACTCACTGCGTATACACTTAAATTTCTTTAATTTGCGGCTACGACCCTTTGCCTTTTCGCTACATACCTACATTTCAGTGTTCACTCTCAGTCTGTGACTGCCGCTGGAGCGCAACCTAGCGCATGCACTGGATAATCGAATCTTGCTTTGGAATTTTCATTTGCAATTTGTGGCACTTCTTGCTCGTGGCCCCGCGCCCCAGGTTCCCACTCGAAACGGTGGACACTACATTCTTGAAATGCACGGCCGATGCGTGGCGGATGCTGGAGGAGCTCTATACCTCGCACGAATCGAATGGCGAGGTCAACGACCGTGCTTCGTTCGTGCCTTGGCCGCTTGTCCGAATCTTATAAAATTCAAATTGGCGTCCAATGCAGGGCTGGGAACCCTGACTTCTACCGTGGGCTATGGGAACTTGCAACATCCGTCTCCGCCATCTCGCCGTTGGGAGCTGACCCATCTCAAACATTCGTGTATTGGAGGCAGTGCTCTCAGAGATCTCTCCCAAACCTAGGGAAATTAGGTCGCATTGGTTGCACCCGGACCTATTTTACGAACAGCCCGACGAGCAGTCGATGAGCAGCCCGCGCTTTGACGAGAATGCAGCGAATTATGCCATTGATTTGTCGCAGCCCGGACACAAGAACGCCACTCACGAACAGTGAGTGCCAATTTGAATGACTTGAATCCATGGCGCTGATTATGGCGCTAGTATTAGGCCTTGCAGTCGAAATGAAGCTATACACTGGTGGTCAGTCAATATCAATGTCTAGGATTTTGGCATATTTTCGGTAATGTGGCTTTACCACTAGCCTGCGAAATGTGAGCAATGGATTGATTGATTCGAACCCATGGTTCTGACCATGGTCGGATAATGCTTCAAAGATTTTATTATTGTGAATTGAAGTTGGCAATATGGATGTACAATCAGCCTTGAATCGTGGCCAGAGTTATCTGTGCGGAACATAGCGTACATATTGCAGGACTTGTAACCACAAGAGCTAGCCATGATGGCAAATGGTGTACATATATCTAATAGAAAGAAAACGTTGTAACTATCAACATATGAACCGGAAAGCGCCAGGCAGCGCCAACGACTCTTTCCGCCCTCCAGCTTTTATGCTACTTAATTATCAAATGAGCCAGTCAGCAGAAGCCTAGGCAGATGCTGAGGTAGCAATTGAAAACGTATCCTTGAAAGCCAAATCAAGTAGTGATAATACAACGTATCTACAATGATCAAAGAAAGAAGAAGGGCAACAGTACAGTAGTAGCACTCGACAATAAGTCCAAAATAGAAGGTGACTATCGGAAGAGTGACATCCGTTCTTGTCTTTCGGCCAGGTCCCGCTGCCTCATATCTCGCCTCTCCTTGAGATCTTTGAGACGCCTTTCTTTGTCTTCTTTATCCTGCTGCTTGAGTCGCTGCTCGTCGGATTCTTCTGGTGCTCGACAGCCAGCGCAGGGGTTCCGGATGTAATGGTCACTACCATAAATTAGACCACTGGTAGCGCAATCGCAGCCGTACCTAGCGGCAAAAATAACGCAAGTGCGTTTGGCAGGAGCTGGAAAAGCCGTGAATTCCGCTTGCACTGCCACGACCTGGTCTTCCAAATTTTTGATGACATTCTCTTCGATATCCGTGGAGCCGACGCTCAGTTCTTCAAAAGGCTTTTTCAACTTGAAAATATCTCCCAGATCTCCCGAGAGATGCTTAGTCTCATAGCGCGCCTTGGCACACCCATATACCTGCCTCGCAGCCGAGATTTTGATGATATCCTCCACGCCTAATTTCATTCCTTCTTCGACAGTCAAAGGATCGGCCCGTGTGCAGACTGCCTCATAAGCTCCGGGGAGCCAGTCCGAAATGCCATACCGGCGTCCGAGGACGATCTTATCGACGGGAATGGCGGTTGCGGTGAGTTTATCGACAGCGAGGAGCTGGATGCT